>CAJHQP010000023.1:405000-489628 GCA_905132765.1 Moricandia arvensis | reverse complement strand
TATTGTGGTAATATTGCTAATAATGTTTCAGTTAACCCTCCAAATATTAGCAGTTTAAAGTCGCATGATCATCATGTGCTAGTACAAAACTTGTTAGCAACTGCATTAAGAGGGTTGTTACATAGGGTTCCTAGGATTGCCATTAACAGATTATGCAGTCATTTCAATAGGTTGTGTCAGCGAATCGTTGACCCGGAGAAACTAATAGCAATGGAGACAGAATTTGTGGAAGCAATGTGTCAACTGGAGCGCTTCTTCCCTCCATCCTTTTTTGATTTCCACCTTCCAATCCATCTAGCGAAAGGGCACGTTTAGGAGGACCAGTACACTTCCGTTGGATGTATCCCTTTGAAAGGTTTGATGTACTCATATTCATATTATGTATTTCCTATAATGATGTTTCACTAATATTCATATTTCTTGACTGAGTTATAGATACATGAAAACACTAAAGGCTCTTGTTTAAAATCATGCAAGGCCAGAAGCATGTATGGCTGAGGGGTATTTAGCTGGAGAATGCGTTGCATTTTGTTTAGAGTTTCTTCAAGATTCAATACCAGTTCTAGAACCTGTTAATCGTAATGAAGATATTGAGTCTGATAGAGTCGTGGTTGAAGGCCGGCCTCTGCAGAAGGATATAGAGGTTATCCTTTCAGATAAAGATAAAGACATTGCACATCGCTATGTGCTAATGAACATGGCATCAATAGAGCCGTATGTTGAGTAAGAGGTTACCCTCCTTTTCCTCTATTTATTATTATAATTTCATTTGGAAAAGTGTTGTTAATTTAATGTCAAATCAGGATGCATTTGGAAGAATTACAAGATAATGATGCTCGATGTGCTAGAAATGAAACCTTATTGTGGAAAAACCACACTGAGCAGTTTGCACAATGGGTTAAAATAAGGTTTCCAACTCCAACTTGTTTTACTTGTTTTTTTTATGAGCATATTGATGTTAGTATTTTGATGACTGGTTAGCTTGTACCTTGATGACTGGTTAGCTTGTAAATGATGTTTTCTTGGTACATATTGTTAGCTTCATGATAATGTTTTGATTATCATGTTAGTACTTTAGTTTGATGACTGTATTTTTGTGATTATCTTTTGGTACATATTGTTAGCTAAATGATCATGATCTGATTTCTTGCTTCAGATTAGTTCAGAATCAACAAACATTCATTCTACGGAGATAAGGTGGTTGGCATTTGGACCAAGAAATGTTGCTTTAGCACATAAAGGATTTATCATTAATGGACAACAGTTTCATACAGATGCGGTGAAACGAAAGACATAAAACAGTGGAGTAACTTATGAAGCATTTAGTATGTGCTGATCAAGTGCTCGACAAGTTGCGGATATGCTTACATATTATGGAGTGATAAAGGAAATTTTACTCATGGACTATCACATGTTCAAAGTGCCATTGTTTAGATGCAATTGGACCAACACCGGGAATGGTGTGAAGGAAGAAGATGGCTTCACTCTTGTTAACCTTCACATGAACCAAGCAGCCTATTTGAAAGATCCATTCATTCTACCATCTCAAGCAAAAAATATTTTCTACTCTAGGGAAGATGATAATTCGAATTGGTATGTTGTTATGAGAGCTCCACCTAGAAGTTATCATGAGTTGGAAGCATAAGAGGATTTAGGTGGTGCACTTTTGCTTGTCCAAGATGTCGATGATTTGGGTGATGAAGTTTTCTAATGATGATAGTGTTTATGTTAGGGATGATTGTGAAGGGTTATTAGTGGTAGATTGATAGTATAGGTGTTGATGGTTTGTATAAATTGCCTTTGGTTGTTCATGTTTTTTTAAACATGGAAATGTTTTATTGTTTTTAAAACATTTTTTAGTTTTTAATAATATCATTAATTATTTTTGTTTCAAATATTCAAAATAAATATTACATTTAAAAAAATAAAACCAGTTCGTAATTATTTTTAATAATTTTCTGATTATTAATAAACAAATTAATAACACGAAACATTTGCTATCTTTGTATAGGTAAATTCAATATAATGAGTTTAATAACATTTGTATAGCGTTATTATAAATTTAACAATTGCATAGAAAACAACGCTATCGTTTTTTTATTTAAATGTAGCATACTAATGTTCCGCTATCGAAAGTGCCAGACCTATTATGACGGGTGATATCAGAGCGTTTTAGGAAACACTATCATACCGATCTCATAGCATTTAACAGCCGCTATTAATACCTACATTTCTTGTAGTGAGTTCTTCTGTCGCTCATGAGCCTCTCTCATCTTATCCTCCAGAAACTTAATCTTTTCCGTTGTCTCCTCGACAATCTCTGAACCAAGCATACTACGCTCGTCCACTTGAGTCCAGAATAGCAGTGTCCTGCATGGCCGCCCATATAGGGGTGTCAAAATGAGTCATGACCCATGGGTTGACCCAACCCAAATTGACCCATTAACCCAAATGAACTGTTTATTTTTGATCCAATGGGTAAATGGGTTAACAAGTTATTGGGTTAACAAGTTAATGAGTTAACAGATTAATGGGTTAACAAGTTAATGGGTTAACAAGTTAATGGGTTAACAGATTAATGGGTTAACAAGTTAATGGGTTAACAGATTAATGGGTTAACAAGTTAAATAAATATATTGGATTGGGTCAACCATGACCCATTAACAATAAAAATTGACCATTTAATCATATTAAACATTGTATTCACTATCTTCATCAATAAATTTCTTTTTTGACCAAAAGACTATTAATTTGATCGACTAATATTTGATTAATTATAACAAATTTAAAAATATTTATTAGTATTAATTAATAATAATACACACATATTTTGATGGAAAAAATATATATATACACATTTTAATTTCATACTTAGAACTTGAAGACAAAAATGATTTCTAGTTATATGATTATATTTTGAACCTTTTAAAAATCTGTAAATCTAATTTATTGAAACAAATCATTTTTATCTATTACCCTTATATTACCAATGGCATATTACTTAAAAGGGAAAATCGCATAAAAAACCTTGAAAGTGGCATTCACGGACACTTTAAACTTTGAACTTTTTCAACTATCACTTTAAACCTCCAAAGTGGCAATTATATCACAATAAATCTTCAACTTGGCTAACTTGTACATCAAGCAAAAAGTTGACCTGTAAAACAGGTAAATCTGATGATGTGTCAGTTTTTTTGAAAATAATTATTATTTAATTAAGAAAATAAACAAAAATTAAATAAAAATCAGAAAATTAAATAAAAAATAAGATAACTAAAATAAAAAATCAGAAAAATTAAATAAATATGATAAAATAAATTAAAAATCATAAAATTAAAAAAAATATTTTAAAAATAAAAAAAATATAGAAAATTAGAAAAATAGAAAATTAAACAAAAAAATCACAAAAATTAAAAAATCATAATATTCTCTTTTAAATTACAAGATTTTTTTAAATATATCATCTTTGACAATATCATAATTTCTTATTTTAATTTAATTTTGTTTTGATTTTTTGAAATATTTTTTTAAATTTTATGATTTTCTAATTTATTTTATAATATTTATTTAATTTTTTCTGATTTTTTTATTTTAGTTATCTGATTTTTTATTTAATTTTTTCTGATTTTTATTTAATTTTTGTTTATTTTATTAATTAAATAATTATTATTTTCGAAAAAAAACTGACACATCATCAGGTTTACCTGTTTTACAGGTCAACTTTTTACTTGATGTACAAGTTAGCCAAATTGAAGGTTTATTGTGATACAATTGCCACTTTGGAGGATTAAAGTGATAGTCGAAAAAGTTCAAGATTTAAAGTGTCAGTGAGTGCCACTTTGAAGGTTTTTTATGCGATTTTCCCTTACTTAAAATGCCACTACTTTTTCAAACAAACTTTTACCCTTCATCAAGGGTCCTATGGTAAATTACAACATGGACTAACTATTACTGTATATACGAATTTTCTTTATTTGTAATCATTAAAGAACATGGGATAACTTGCTTCAAAAATCAACCAACCTTACAAAAACGTGTGGTGCTAATTTGGGCCAGAGTTAATGGGTTTAGAATGTGCTTAATATGTATATGATTTTGGTGTGAGTGGGTTTAGAATATGTTCAATTGGCTTACCTTTGCTTTTTCCATTTTGAAAATGAATCGATAAGTAAAAAATTTAATCGATTACGCATGGCAACATATCGATCACCAAGGACAAATCAAAAGCATTGACTTTTTTCTTCTTTTATTTACATCTTCGATTGTCAATAAAACGACAGTTGTAACTAATTTTATTTAAAATAATATAATTCTGACTTTATAATATAAAAGTGTACTAAAAATAGAGAAATTGACAAAAATACTATATTTTTACTACCACTTTTCATATGTATCTTAATCAATTTTACCCTTATATTTTAAAAAGAAAAATACACTTATAGCTTTAGGTTAATTAATTTAATACTTAGGTTTAGAGTTAGAGGGTTTGGTAAAGTTTTAGAATGTGAAATTTAAGATTCTAATTAATCCAAAAAAATTTTGCCTATTAAAAAAAATATTTGTAAAAATGTCTTTTTTGTTATGAACCATTATATGGATCACTCATAGGTTTACTTATGTCCTATCGGCCATTAGGCCCATACGCCTTAGGCGGTTTACCATTATGTATCTTTTCCATTTATCTTATGCTTATGTATTCTTATATAAACACATCTCTATGATATGAATAAAGCATCCTTTCACAACCCGTTATCAGCACGAGTAGTCTCTAAGAAATCCCTAAGCTTTTCGCAAACCCTAGTCTCTCTCTAAAAAAGGAAATTTTGACCAAGAACCCTAAACCTAGTTCCCGGCGCCTCCCTTTTACTTTCTCATCCTTTGGCGAGATCAAACCCATAGATAGAAAGCTCTAAACCTCTAGTTACCAACCGGAGATCCTAGTTCTAAGAAGAAGAACCCTAAGGAGTCCGTTCGTGAGGTTCAAAGGAGGTCCGAGACAAACCGGCGACCCGTGAGGCGTGTAGCAGTTCCTTGGCGGCTTGTAGCTCGTGAGGAACAACTTCAAAACCCTCTCTAAGGTGGTCCAGTCAGATCCAAAAGGTGTTCTAAGGTAAAGAAAATCGAAAACTCTAAAGATATGAATCGGATTGCATGAACGATCATAAACCCTAAATTTAACCTAAGTTGCAATCGGTTTATATATGAGTTTAAAACCTAGAACTTGATCAATCAATTGCTTATTAGAACAATTCATGATGATTATATGTTGTTTGATTCGTTTGATATCAGTCCATACTTGAATCCAGATCATCTAAGGGCCTTGAAACCCTAACTACAACTTATTAAAATCTATTTGCTCTTAACATGATTGATATTTTTGTTCATGCATTGAAACCTAATCATATTGTCGATCAAGGGACCTTGAAAATCCCATAATTTGATTCGTCCATATCATGTTAGGTTGCTAGAAAATTGTTTCCCCATTGTTCGTTGGAAACCCTAGCCGTGATCATGCATGAACCATCGACCATATTTTCCTTTTTCCGGTTAACTTGTTGCAGAAGCGAGTTTGGTGTTTTGGAATGTTTCCAATTTTGCTTGATTGTGAGTTTAGGTTGCTAGATATAAAAAGGAAAACCTAATCTCGAATTTGGAAAGTTCCCTAAAGGTATAAGACTTAAAATTTGGAAAATATGAGACTTTAAGAAATTTTCCTTTTTGGATTGTTTCCTTATTGCTTGTTTGAGAATAGGTTGATAGATTGATTGTAAACCCTAATCTCGAAATTGACAATTCCCTAAAGTTATAAGACTTAAAATTTGGATGATATGAGAATTTAGAAAAATTTCCATTTTTTTTTCAAACTTTCCATTTTTGAAAGTTTCCATTTTTGAAATTCTCCATTTCCTAAAGTTTCCATATTCAATATTTCCATTTTTTCAAAATTTCCATTTTTCAAAATTTCCATTTTTTGAAAATTTCCATTTTTGAAAGTTTCCATTTTTGACTTTCATGAATATTAGGGTGATAGATTGATTGAATACACACCCATGAACTTGAAATTGGAAATTATAAAGGCTAAACCCTAAAAATGGATTGATTGAAATTTTAGGAAAGTTTCCATTTTTGATCATTAGGCAATATTTCCATTTTTGATTCATATGCATCGTTTGGTCGAACCGTCCCACCCGACCCTGACCTGGTCGATCTGGTCGACCCATCCGTTCCATATCGACCACCTACCGACTTTAAGGCCTTGAAAACCTTAACCCGTCTCGTTTATTTGTTAAGTTGGTCATTGTCATTTTATTAACCGCATATGAACACTTGTATTGCTTGGTTGATCATCCCATTTGCTTGCTTGATTGTTGATGAGTAACATATGATTTTCAGATGTCGAACATAAGCTATCTAGACTATGCTGCCCTGCGTCTCTCAGGAGACAATTACTTGCAGTAGGCGCTTGATACTAAGATCAACCTGAAGTCTAAGGGACTCGGTGATTGCATCCTTGATGATAATAAGGAGAATGAAAGAAACAAATACCGAGCAATCCAGGTCATCCGCCACCATCTCACTGAAGGTCTTAAGAACCAATATCTTACCATTGAGGACCCTCTGGCCCTATGGCACGCACTAAAGTCCAGATACGATCATCAAAGGACGGTGCTGCTGCCTAAGGCCACATAAGAGTGGAGAAACCTCAGGATCCAAGACTTTAAGTCTGTGGACGATTATAACTCCGCACTCTTTAAGATAGTCTCCAAATTGAGACTATGTGGTGAGACTGTATCCGAGAAGGATCTACTTGAAAAGACCTTCTCCACATTCCATTCGAGCAATGTGTTATTACAGCAGCAATACCGAGAAAAAGGTTTCACCACCTATGCCGATTTGATCTCTTGCTTGTTGCTAGCCGAGACAAACAACGAGTTGCTTATGAGGGATAGTGAGTTAAGGCCTCTCGGTTCTACTCCATTACCTGAAGCCAATAAGGCCAGTGGAGATAAGAAAGAAAGCAACCATGTCCAAAGCAACAAACCACATGGTAGAAACCGTGGTCGAAGAGGACATGGTCGCCGTGGGCAACCCTCGGGTAATCAGCATTCTGGTCACCACTCCTCGGGTAACCGATGGAACAGGTCTGGTCGACCCATGAGCAATCGTGGCTTTGACCAAAGACCCAGGAATGGTAATTGTCGAGAGCGAGGGCGCGGTGGTATATCTAAACCACAACACTCGACCCGAACCATCTGCCCTAGATGCGGCATGGATAACCACTGGGCCAAGACTTGCCGAACCCCCAAACATCTTTGTGACCTTTACGAACAAAGCCAAAAGGGGAAGCACCCGGAAGCCCATATGGTCGAGGACGAACATGGTGATTTTAACCATGAAAAGGATGATCAAATGGATTTTGAAACATCAGATTGCTTGAAATAAAGTTCTAGATCTCGACATCATCTCATATTGTTTGATTTACTCTATTGTTTTATGACTTCATTATTGTTTTGGATTCTTGTTTTGATGATTGTTTTGGTGTTTTGAATTTTTTTTTTAATTCTATGCAATTCTCTGAGTCTAATTCATTTCTTGAATAGAATGGATACACTTGTGGTGGATAGTGGATCAAGCCACACGATACTTAGAGATAAGAGATATTTTATCAATCTCTTTAAACAAAATGCAAATATACACACTATTGCAGGCACGGCCAGCCTCATTGAAGGCCACGGCCAAGCTAACTTGGTGTTGCCTAAAGGCACCCTTCTAGAGATACCTAATGCCTTGTACTCACCCAGCTCTAAGAGATCCTTATTGAGCTTTAGAGATATAAGACTAAACGGTTTACACATTGAAACTGTGGGTGAGGAAACAAAAGAGTTCCTATACATTACTCAGATCACCCAAGGCATTAAAAAGGTCCTAGAAATCATACCTGCAATCTCGACTGGTCTATATCTCTCAAAGACCAGCATCGCAGAGGTTAATACCTGCGAGATGACCACTTTATGGCATGACAGGCTCGGCCACCCTGGTTCAAACATGATACGAAAAATAATTATAAACTCCAAAGGGCACACATTGAAACGAGTTATCCCAAATAATCTCACATGTGAAACATGTTCACAAGGGAAACTCATAGTAAGGCCATCACCGACCAAGGTGAATAAGGAAATGATAAATTTTCTAGAAAGGATCCAAGGCGACATATGTGGACCAATACACCCACCTTGTGGGACTTTTAGATACTTCATGGTGCTCATTGATGCATCCACGAGATGGTCCCATGTCTGCCTACTATCCACACGAAATATGGCATTTGCCAGGCTACTTGCCCAGATCATAAGACTGAGAGCACACTTTCCAGACTTTCCTTTGAAGACTATACATCTAGACAATGCTGGTGAATTTACATCCCAAGCTTTCAACAATTTTTGTATGTCCATGGGGGTTAGTGTGGAACATCCCGTGGCACATGTCCATACACAAAATGGACTAGCCGAATCGTTTATCAAAAGAATACAGTTGATAGCTCGACCATTACTCATGAGGTCTCGACTTCCTGTATCAGCTTGGGGCCATGCAGTCTTACAAGCAGCTGAATTAATTCGCATCAGGTCATCTAGTGAACATAAATATTCACCATCCCAACTCATTACGGGTCACGAGCCAGATATATCCCATATTAAAACATTTGGTCGTGCCGTTTTTGTACCAATAGCTCCACCACAGAGAACCAAAATGGGACCTCAAAGAAGGATGGGAATTTATGTTGGATATGACTCTCCCTCAATTATAAAGTATCTAGAGCCTACTACTGGTGATCTATTCAAGGCCGGATACATGGACTGCCACTTTGATGAGTCCAAATATCCGACCTTGGGGGAAGAGAATAGCAAGCTGGTTAAAGAAACCAAAGAAATCGAATGGCATAGACCATTAGAATCTTGGCAAGATCCTCGGACCAAAGATTGTGACTTAGAAGTCCAAAAGATTGTCCATTTACAAATGCTAGCTAATCAATTGCCAGATTCATTTGCGGACCCAAATAGAGTGACAAGATCACATATTCCAGCTTGTAATGCACCAGTAAGAATAGAAGTCCAAGAAGGACAAAACCAAGTTGCTACTGAGTCTAGACAACGTTTAAAACGTGGTAGACCAATTGGTTCCAAGGATAAAACTCCTAGAAAACAAAATAATGGTGCTAAGAATAAGAAAGGATATGAAATTATGATTCCAGACACGGATATGGTCGAAAATAATCCGGGATGTATCACGGACGTACCAGAACGAGAAACGGTCATACCAGGACGTACCGCGTGTGTACCAAACTGTACCGCGGACATACCAGGCAATACAAGTACCGCAGACATACCAGACTGTACCGCGGGTGTACCTGATCATACACGTACCGTTGATGTACCAGGACGTACCCAGGACGTACCAGGACATATCCATGACGTACCAGGATGTACCACGGTCATACCTTACCGAACCTCGTACCGACCCAATCCGACCATGCTCGACCAGCGTACCGCGGTCGACCCGACCCGTCCGTACCAGAAAATGATTGGGACGCCAATTCTAAGGGTACTGATGATCCAGATAACCATGAGATGTCAATAAACTATATATTGTCTGGAACACAATGGAACCGAAAGAACATTGACGTCGATGACATATTTGCATACAAAGTAGCACTTGAGTTAATGGACGAGGATCATGAACCCACATCAATCTTAGAGTGCACCCAATGATCTGATTGGATCAAATGGAAAGACACTATTAATGTGGAGTTAAACTCTCTAAAGAAGAAATGTATTCGGACCAATAGTGGTCACGCCTTATGATGTTAAACCAGTGGGGTACATATGGGTCTTTGTGAGAAAGAGAAATGAAAAAGGAGAAGTTGTGAGATACAAAGATTGGCATGCGACGGCTCAAAGACCTTCTATGATGTCCAAATCAGGGGGAGTCCATGTGTTGTACTCTTTTTCCTGTTCGTGGTTTCCATTTTCCCACTGGGTTTTGGTTTTCCATGAAGAGGTTTTAATGAGGCAACATTAAGCATGGTACAAGCCCGTTATGGTTATGACATCCAAGGGGGAGTGTTATGAACCATTATATGGATCACTCATAACCAAGCCCATCCAAGGTTTACTTATGTCCTATCGGCCATTAGGCCCATACGCCTTAGGCGGTTTACCATTATGTATCTTTTCCATTTATCGTATGCTTATGTATTCTTATATAAACACATCTCTATGATATGAATAAAGCATCCTTTCACAACATTTTTAATAAAGAATTAACTTAAAATTGATGTTGGGTTGATGGGTCAACCATTAACCCATCTGACCCATGTAATTTAATGGGTCATGGGTCAACTCAACCCATTTAATAATTGGGTTGGGTTGACCCATGACCCATTAACAATCAACCCATTTGGGTTATGGGTTGGGTTGACCCATTTGACCCATTTTGACATCCCTACGCCCATATAAAGCCTCATATGGCGACATGCCAATACGCCTATGAAAGCTATTGTTGTAAGTAAATTCCACTATGGATAAAAGTCTCTCCCAAGAGTGGCGCCAGTCCAAGACACATGGTCACAACATATCTTCAAATGTCTAGATCGTTCGTTCGGACTGTCCATCCATCTGTAGGTGATAGGCGGTACTCATGTTTACCCTTGTTGCAACTCTTTTTGGAAAGCTTTCCAGAGGTGGGATGTAAACCTTGAGTCCCTATCAGATACAATGCTAGCCGACACCCCATGTAGTCGGACGATCTCATCTATGTACTTGCGTACAATCTGGCCAGAAAGTGTGCCAATTTGGTCAGGCGAACCACGACCCAAACCACATCTTTCTTATTCCTGGTCTCTGGGAACCCGATCACCAAAATCCATTGTGATATGGTACCACTTCCATTCCGGAATAGGTAAACTCTGTAGCAATCCACTCGGAACCTAATGCTCGGCCTTGATGAGTTGACAAATGAGACTCTTAGCTACCCATTCAGCCACATCAGCCTTCATACGAATCTAATGATAGTACCTTTTTAGGTTCTACATCTTGGTTGCACCAGGATGAACCGAGAATTTAGACTTATGAGCTTCTCTCATAATCTCCTCTTTCAGCCCTCTATCATTAGGAACGCTAACCCGTCCATGGACTAGGATGGTACCATCCTTCGCGGTTTGGTACTCAGTGCTATTATTTTCAGAGCAACTTTCTTCAGGTTGTCATCCTGACCTTGAGCTAACCAAATCCGGGTAAGCAGGTCGGCTTGATTCACTGCCTCTAATCTCAATGGTTCACTCGTCCCAGTTAATGCATTTAACTTCAGAGTACAGACCATGCCTTCTAGGATGTCCGCCTTCCGTTTGGCCGATACATCAACCCTACTCCGGCTCAAGGCGTCTTCGACTAGGTTAGCCTTGCCCGGATGGCATGCTATATCTAGATCGTTGTCAGCCACAAACTCCATCCACCTTCGTTGCCTTAAATTCATCTCAGGCTAGGTGCATATATACTTCAGAGTCTTGTGGTCTGTAAGTATCCGTACTTTGGCACCATACAAGTATGATGGCCAAATATTTAAGGCAAACACTACTGCAGTCATCTCCAAATTATGGGTGGGGTAGCTTCCCTCATGTTTCTTTAGCTGTCTTGACGCGTAAGCAATGACCTTCCCATGTTGAGTTAACACGCAACCTAATCCAATTATGGATGCGTTTGTGAAGACCACATAGGGTTGGTTGGCTTGCGGTAAAACAAGGATTGGTGAACTAGTCAACATATCCTTGAGTGACGAGAAACACTTCTCGCATTCTTTGTACCAAGTGAACGTCGCGTCCTTCCCAGTCAACCGTGTTATAGGCTGAACCAACCTTGCGAACCCTTTCACAAACTTTCTATAATAACCCGCTAGCCCGAGGAAGGTCCTTACTTCCGTGGCAATGCGGGGTCGAGGCCAATCTCGTATGGCCTTAATCTTTACTGGATCAAGCGAGACACCCTGGTCAGACATGATATGACCAAGAAACCCCATGCTCTTTTGCCAAAAACTGCAGTTGCTGAGTTTAGCATAAAGCTTATGTTCCCGTAATCGTTCCAACACGGCTCGCAAATGTATTTCATGAGATTCTTTATCCTTAAAGCATACGAGTATATCATCTATAAAGATTATTAAAAATTCATCCAGAAAATCTCTAAAAACGCTGTTCATCATTTCCATGAATGCATCATGCACATTAGTCAGACCAAATGGTATAACCACAAACTCGTAGTGGCCATACCTAGTCCTAAATGCTGTCTTCCTCACATCATTAGGCTATATCAGGATCCGATGATATCCCGAAGCCAGATCGATCTTGGAAAACCACTTTGCTCCTTTGAGCTGATCCAGCAACTCGTTTATCTGAGGTAACAGGTACTTGTTCTTCACAGTCATCTTGTTCATCCCTCGATAGTTGATACATAACTGGAAACTACCATCCTTTTTTTTTACAAAGAGAACTGGTGCTCCCCACGACGAACTACTTGGCCGTATAAAACCGTTATTGAGCGATTCCTCTAATTGCTTCTTTAGCTCAGCCATCTCGGAAGGAGCCATGCGGTACAAAAATTTAGACAAAGGAACCGTTCCTGGTTCTAGTTCTATCGTGAAGGGGTCTGACCTATCAGGGGGAACACCCTGTAGCGTCCTAAACACATCTTTGAACTCAGCCACCAGCGGAATTCCAGACAGGTTACCACCCTCACCGACCTCCGTAGTTGTAATTGTGGCCAAATATAACCCTCACAACCCCGATCCAACATCCTTTTCGCACGGACTGCTAATACAACTATTTTCCATGGAGTCGATCTAATTCCTTGGAAATAGATCGAGTTCACCCCACTCTCAAAACGCACATGCCCCAGGTGGCAATCGAGAGTAGGCCGATACTTTCCTAACCAGTCCATCCCTTGTATCACCTCGTGATTTTTTAGGCAGGCAACAATCAGATCCACTGGCGTATTCTTGTTTTGGATCACCGCTGGGATGTTTTCTACAAGCCCTAGCGAATGCATCACTTGTCCTCTGGCCACATTCACTATGCCCAAACTATCCCTCGTCCTCATCTGGAATGGCACCCTTACAACCAGCTCTGGACTCACAAAACTATGTGTCCCCCTGAATCGAAGAGCACTTGTGTTTTTACACCACCAATCATTAGGGTCCCTACAAGAGACCCATGTCTAAGTACCTAAACATTCTAGGTTCCATACCACACATCACTACTGAATTTAAAAAGTTAAGTTCAGTATCTTATCGCTGATCGACTCGTACGATCCAACTACGCCATCATCCTTGGACAGCTCGTACACCCGAGGAGTTGTAGTTGGCCTGTTCTGGCTGGAGCTACCAACGTCCCCACGACTCTTTCCTTGACTCTCCAGCAGCTTAGGATATCCCCTCTGAAAGTGTCCCGTCTTTCCACAACGGAAACAAACCACCATCTGCTCGGCCTTGGCTTTGACTTGGTCGGTTGGAGTCTTGGGTCACATGCTCCATGCTACCACATTGACCGCAAGCCCCCATGGTCTTCCAGCACTCGCCAACATTGTGTCTACCACACTTAGGGCACCCAGATCTACCACTTGGGGGTTTAATCCCTTTGATCTGATCCAAATTCCTCTTCCGGTCATTAGTCTTACTTGACAGAGCATACTGAGCCCGAGAATTAATCCTGACTTCCTCCGCCAAGTTAGTCTCCAGCATTGCCATCTTCTCAACCAATTCAGATTCAGTGTGAAAGGTACTGATCAAGCAGTGGGTTCGCAGTTCAGGCCTTAACCCACGAATGAACCGACAACTTGGACTGCTTCGTCCTCTAACTCCCTTCCCACAAACCGTCTGAGTAGGTTGAACTTCGGAGTTTTCCATTACTGCGCTTATCCAAAGCTAACCATCAATTATGCGTGTTCCCTTCCAGGAAAGGAACCACTATGTCCCACTTGTAATCATCAGTACAACGAGTAGAACTGAAGTTCCAGACTAACCGGCTTCTCCACTTGTCTGCTACGATAGGGTTGCTACTAGCCTATAAATGTTGGGTCCATAGACGGGATATGTGTTCCAAAAGACTCACATAATCTACCTTTCTCGCGGCCCTCGCAGGTGGGTTGATGTCGACCACCTTGGCTGGTTCTCCAGCCCTACCATTGACTAGGTGCATAGCTGTTGTTATGGGTGATGCTTGCCCAATCGATGAGTTCACTAGAAGCGTGACCATCTGCGTCATTGCATCCATATGGTTACCCATAACCTTCAATACGTCCTTCATGGACATCTCTGTATCCCGGCTGTTCCAACGGCTGCACCATCGTGCTGGTTGGAAATTAGCTCAACATTAGAGGGTTCTGCTTCCTTATACCTCTCATGCTGCTGCTTAACCATATCCTCAACTCTCGTTCCAGCAAGGTTGGTTGGTTTCCCGGTTAACCCCGCACCAGTGTTGCCCACAACCAGATTGGTTGGAAATTTAGTCAGGTCAACCCCAACTACATCAACTTGAATGTCCTGCTCAACCGTGCCCTTACTATTACGGATCTTTCCCGATTTGCTTTTCCACCCTAAGGATTCCAATTCAAGTTAGTACTCAAACATATCATATAATAAACACCCAATCCCTAGGCTAAGCAATCGAGGCAACCTTACTGAGAGACCCTTCAGTGTGTTTGATGTACTATGTTGAGATTAAAACTGGTCACGACAAAATCAATGGCTCAAGTGCCCGGAAAAATGTTTCTTCCTAGGTTTTGGCTCACAAAAGTTTTGAAAGAATGATCAAGCCACAAGGAGAAAGTCATCATACGACGAGTCCCACATGTAACGTACATATCGCCCCATGACGATCCCCGAATACAACGTACGGGTCACCATATGACGACCCACTCTCACAGAACACTGGTCGCCATATGGCGACCTGCACCCAGCAAGCAGGGGTCGCCATATGGCGACCTGCACTCGGGAAGCACGGGTCGCCATATGGCGACCTGCACCCTGCAAGCACGGGTCGCCATATGGTGACCTGCACCCTGCAAGCACGGGTCGCCATATGGCGACCTGCACCCGACAAGCACGGGTCGCCATATGGTTACATGCACCCAAAAATCACGGGTCACAATATGGTGACCTGCACTAGAAAATCACAGGTCACCATATGGCGACCTGCACACACAAGACACGGGTCGCCATATGGCGACCTGCCCATCAAGTTTACGGGTCACCATATGGCAACCTGAACCCATAAGGACCGGGTCGCCATATGGTGACCTAGGCTCCCAGAAGTCCGGGTCACCAATTGGCGACCTTACTTGTCTCAATCAGTATCAAAATACTCTTTTCCCGCTCTCATGACATTTTACTTTGAGCTAGGAACTTGCTGCCTCTCACTTCGTCTCGATCAGAGTTCCCATTGAGATTTTATGATAAAAAAGTAAGACTCGACAAAAAACTCCTAGGTCGCCAAATGCATCTCCCAGTTCACCATATGGCGAGTTGAATCACTCCCTTTAGCTTCTCTCCCGAATCTTGATTGAAACGCTTTTCGTTTCGCTCCAATCGGAGTTACCGTTGGAACTTTACGAGAAAAACCGCGAAGACTTAATTTCTCGTGTAAAGGTTCAACTCAATTGTATGGAAATGGCAACAGGTGTCTAAACACCAAAAACCGACAGGATTATACGAAAATTTTGACCTTTCCCTTGAATCGACGTCGTATCGAGAACCCTTTCCGAAGAAATCGTAAAAACGATTAAAGTCAGAAAGTGGCCTTAGAGACCTAAAACACGGTTAAAGGTCCACTTAATATTTCGTACAAAACCAGGCCCAAAGATGCTATGATGGTTTATATTTGTTCGCATGAAAAGATAAATGCTAAAGTTTCGAGATAAATGTTAGGACTCTGCAGATAAATGTAAAGATTGGAGGGAAAAAGGGAATATTTTTGAAGTGATACACTCGGCTAGGAGCATAAAAGGAAACACCAAACCACCTTGAAGAGGAGTATATAAGAGAAGACGAGACTATAGACTCGAGGACGACTTTTACAGCATTCACAGAAAACTTAGAGCAATAGGCATTTACTTTCGTTTTGTGATCGAGGTGTGTTTCAATTACGTTTTCGTAGTCAGGTTGCTAGAACTAATGATCTAGCAGACATATTTTGTATCCAAGGCTCATTACCTTCTTGTACGAAAGCTCTTACGCAATTACGGAATAAGAATCACTTTGCTATCTTTCTTTTTCAAAATTTTTGTATCATATTTTTATTGCCAGTTTTTTTCTCAAGTTTGTTTGGTTGCGTGGCGTTTGGTTCAAAGTAGATTATTCGGGATCTCCTGGGAAAGTTAGGATTTCCTGACTTTCTAAGTTTACGGAAATCGACGGTGTGGATTTCGGTTCCCACAGTTTGGTCCTAGAAGGAGGGGGACTTACGGATCAATCTTTCTCACAATCACAGAACGCCCACTCAAACATGTCAGCTGACAATCTCAACAACCTACAACCTCGCAACAACGCAAGCCGGGCGTTGACAACACCCCTGCGAGCAGGATAAGCTCATGGGATCTCTCGCTACGAAGGTCGAAACCCTAACTACGAAAACCTGAGTTGCCCTTCCTTGCGGAACCACTAGGATCTGAGGAAGAAGACTCGATTTCGCAACTCCTTTGAACCAGTCTGGGAACGCACAAGAGAAGCTGTCGGGACAAAATCAAGACAAAATCACTCCTGCACCAGCATGGAAATATCTGGGCGATCTTCCACCATTGGAAGAGGATAAAGAAGAGCGGGAAATTGAGCACGTGAACGTGGACTGTAGAAGTCAGTCCGAGCTTTTGGACCAAGATGCGGACGTGCATCCACAAAGGACAAGGAGCCAAACGGCTCAGGAAGACCTGCTTGACAAACCGATGACAAAGGAGGAAAAAAACCTCTTCTGGGTAAAGTAGGAGACTGGGAGAACTCGTAGGAAACACCAACAGGCACGGAAAACCACTGACGATGATTCCGAAATCCGCAATCTTTGTAATCAGCTCATGAAAACGGTCGCGGAAGTGAAAGCGGTGAAATCTTAGATTCACAATGCGACTAGCTCCACACCAGAAATAGACCAGCTTCCTAAGGAAGCTCGTAAAAATCTCTTCACATTTCGTATCGTTAACACCAGAGTATTGGATCCTGGAAAGTTCTAGGTTCCAACGTACAACAGTATGAATGATCCCAAAGTGCACTTACAGGCCTTTGAGATAACAATAGCAAGGGCCAAATTCAGAGGCAGCGAAAGAGATGCTGGCCAATGCCGCCTCTTTGTCGAGAATCTTGAGGGAGCCGCGCTCGAATGGTTCTCCCGCCTTAGGCAAAATTCCATCGGAAGATTTCACCAACTCACTTTGGAGTTTCTCAAGCAGTACTCGATATCAATCGAGAAAATTCCGATGTCGACCTATGGAGCTTATCTCAAAGGGTAGACGAATCACTCCGCGACTTTTTCTACTGGTTCAAGCTCGTTATGGGTAAAGTCACTGGGATCAGCGACAAGGTGGCTGTGGACGCGCTTTGAAAGACGCTCTGGTATCAGTCGAAGTTTAGAAAACGGATCACCCTTGATAAACCACATACAATTCAGGACGCGATGCACAGGGTCACAGACTACATCATGATAAAAAAAGAGACCAAGGTTCTGTCGCAAAAGCACAAAACAATGAAAACCTCTTCGAAAGATTTAATTCTAGATCAGAAGTCGAAAAATAAGAAAACTGCCCATCGAGAGGGAGAAGAAACCCAGGGGGCGCACAACTACGCCATCAACTCCAGCTCGAATCAGGGGCGAATAACGGGCAACACGTTGACCAAAATCCAAATTATGATGAGAATGTCTTCTGTAACTTCCTTCAATCTTGCGGCCATTCGGCCATTAATTGCAAAGTTCTCGGTGCGAGATTGGCAGCGAAACTAATCACAGGGGAACTCTCCGGGGTAACTAGCGTCAAGGACCTCATTCGAGATTTTGATCGTCCCCCGAAAACCGACAGACCTCCCCAGACTGAGAGCTCTTCAGGGGATAAACGCGGAAGGAAGCAGGATGAGAAAGGCAATGACAGCAATCGTCACAGTATTAACATGATCATCGGAGGATCACAGTTCTGCGGCGACACGGTCTCGTCAATCAAGGCTTATCAGCGAAAGCCTGAAGCAAGCGAAGACTGGCTGACATGGTCTCGACCATTGGACGACCAAAATAACGCCATCACCTTTGAGGAGGAAGAAGCTGGCAGAATCGATCAACCCCACTGCGACCCTCTTGTCATGGATCTCATAATCAAAGATCTTGAGGTCGCCAAAATCCTTATCGATACATGGAGTACAATCAACGTCATCTTCCACGATACACTCAGGAGGATGAACGTCGAGCTGAAAGAGGTCATACCAACGCCAAAGCCGTTAACCGGTTTCTCTAGCGTAACCAAAATGACTCTCGGGTCGACCAAGGTCTAGGTCATGGCGAAAGAAGTAACGGAGATCGTTGATTTTGCATTTGTCGACTACCCCGCCATCTACAACGTGATCCTTGGAACTCCCTGGCTAAGGGCCATGAAGCCAGTCTCGTCAATCTACCACTCAGGCATCAAGCTCCCAACTCCAAACGGAACTGCTGCAATCTGGGGCAGCCAGAAACAGTCGCGATTATGTTTCTTAGCCGAACACAAGCTAAGACAGATCACGACTACTTCGATGGTGAAACCCAATTGACCAAAGAAAACTCAGCCACCGACTGAAAACGTCTCTGAAAATGATGATGATCCAAAATCGTCATCCCAAGCAATGGCTCCGAACAAAGAAAACAAGAAGGCGTCCGAGCCCGACGCAACAACCCAACCAGAGGAGATAGTCCCGGAAGAAGATGTTGATACTGCCACAGTCCCTGTGACTAAGGTGGTCGATGCAACTCCAGCCGAGTAAAAACGCTCTTCGCCAAAAACTGAACTGCGAGATGGCTTGATCCTCAAAAGGAGTACGTAAGCAGCTTGTCTAATCATGAGTTCAGCTATCCCCCTCTGTAAAAGGGGGGGGGTGCGTATACATTTACTCGTATACTCCCACATTTTAAAAGATTCCCCTTGTACTCGATATTTTTAATTTTTTTTCCAATATTTAGTAAACGGAAATCTCGCAAGTCTCTTTTATCACATGAACAAGCCATTCCAAACCATCCAAGTACGAACCGAACTTCTTCCGTGCGAACACTTCTTCATAAACCCCTTTTGGTGGAAAAACATCGACCAAAATTCGAGGCCCCATCCTCGAAGAGGTTGAACATCAGTTCACGCTCGAAATCACCCCTTGCACACCATGTACTTTCCGAACACAATGCAATACGTCACATAAAATCTCCAAAAATATATTCTCAAAACTCGAGAACAGTCTGTCCGCGACTATAATCATAAACGAGCACTCGCTCTTACACCTCACTCATCGATTGGCCCCGACCATTACATTAGCTTTCATAAATAAACGCACCTAACCTTTCTCATGAATGGTTCTCATACATCTGATTAGAAAAACTGCACACAAAAAATCCAAAATTTTGGTCAGGACTTCCAGGAGACAAAATTGTTCTTGGAGAGATGCTCGATTTCGACCATACAAGTCGTATAAGCCGATAAAATATCGCGGACTTTAAAGGGGTATGTAATCAGGTTAAAATTGCAACACGCAAAATGAAAGCCGATTAGTCATCGCACAACCTTAACCGAGAGTAAACCTAGGTCTTGCCTTAAACCCAAAACACTGGTGTCTAACGTCTCAAGGCATGAATATTGAAAGATACGAGATCCTGAAAGCATGCCTCTTTTTTCACATTTAAACGCTCATGGAAATTTTTCGCACATCTCGAACAAGCAACGAATATAATGATCTACAAAGAGGAGTTAGGTTATGAGATGACAGCTCATAATCTTCCCTCTACACGCAACTACTTGACACACTCTTAAAATCTTAATTCCTTTCAACAAAAAGATAGTTCAAAGCCATCTAAGGCAGGGATTGAAAGCCACATATGGCCAGTCCCGATAATAAAAATTGCCACATAAGGCCTAAGCATAAACAAAAAACGCTTACACACGGCCTAGCACAACTAAGCATAAAACGGCCACGCATTGCCACAGATAGATCATAAACCAGAGAACATAATCTAGATCCTTCAAGGGTTCAATACGAAGTTTCCCGACATCGAACGACCAAACGTGCCTGTGGATTGATTCACCTTGACCCCCTTGTCAGAAACCTCGGTCGCGGTCTCCTCCGTATCAGGAGGGACCAGAGTCTTGACACCTTCACACTCATCCATGTAGACGGTCATCTTGTCCATCTCGGTCTGGAAACATGTAGTCGCTGGCCGTTGTCCGCGACAAGGCACGAACGGCTCCAAGGCACTCTCAGAAATCACCCATAAGCTCATGGTCTCCCCTAAGATTGCCAAACTCGGTCCTGAACTGAGCAGCACAAACCTCGATCACTGCAGAAACCTCACACTTCCCTCGCCTCTCCACACGACGAAGAGCCTTAGCATGCCTTCTCTCCAGCCCCTGGTCTCGGAGCTCACGGGCGGAAGCCTGTTCTCGGAGAAGATCAGCCTCGTTCTATGCTCTCTCAGCCTTGAAACGGCAGACTCGCGCCTCCTGGTAGCTCGCCTCAAGGGCTGAGTTAAATGCAAGCAGTCCCTGTATAAGTTGGAAGCTAAGGAAACTTGCCCCCCCAAAAAAATATATGTAGTTGAAAAGCAAAGTTCAAGTTACTAACCGCGTTGACCATTCTAGATCCCTCCGCAAAGGCTTTCGACCTTGCCTGACCATCCACGGTAGGTGGAAGGTCGGAATCAGATGGAAGGTCCTTAAAAAGGTCGTCAAAGTTACAATTCGGCTAGGAAAAATCGCTAGCGCCACTCTCATCACCCGAGGAGAAGTTGGAAGGCCATTCAGGCAATGAGAAGTCATCCGAAAGAAATTCAATGTCACTAGCTCAATCCCTTTGCCCTTGTAGGGCCCTGCATTCCCTCAAGACACCGAAACATCCCTCGACACAAACTCATCCATATCCAATTCAGATACTTCTTCCACGACCACTTCGGGGCGGGCTCGCGATCGGTGATACTGCAGCGCCTTGCGAACTCGCTTCGGAGTGAAACAAGTCCAAAAGAATGAACCGGTCCAAAGAAGATTCCTCATAGGGAACACGTCATCCGGGAACAGCGGTAAAGGGTTGATCTCTGCAAAAACAAAGGACAAAAAAGTTGGATATCACCAGAACAAAAACATGTGTATATCCAATCAATACCATGATGACCCCATTCACTACAGAAATCAGGAATTCAGCTCTCTTCGACTGACGCGCTATCAATACGGACGAAAAGAAGCATTTCTCCCACGCATGACCATTCGAGATTGTCTCCTTTATGATTGACATATAAGTGCAAGGCGTAAATCGATACATCCCACCCGTTAAAAGGGCCTCAAAATGGTCAACGCTAAGGGATACCTCATGCTTGTTACCCATGACCAGGATTCCGAGGAGGTGCTAAAGAAAGATTTATCTGCCCGATCGACAACTTGAAACAGTTAAAGGTCTGAACAATGATCTCTGAGATTGGAAACCATAGACGACAACGCATAATGTGCGCCTCATAACAAGTAAAATAACCCGTCGGGGGGTCATCGACTCTTTACCCTGTCGTGGAATTCGGAACTCCACGTTTTCAGTAACAAAGCCAAACTCCCAAAGAATGTAGAGGAATGGATACAAACTCTTGCTCGGAAGGCTTCGGTCCCATCTGCAGGGAGGCCTGATAGGAAACTGCGCTTGGTGAGGGAGTCAAACTTTCGCACAAATCGCCCCAATAAGCCTCAAAGCGCCCCAATAAGCCTCAGCCTTGGCGGGGTCAACTGAATGCGGAATAAACTCGGGTTTCGGAATGACCTCCTCGTCATCGCGTTTATCATCATGATTAGTATGACGAGGCTCGGCTTTCTTGGAACCCCTCCTTTTGGAAGAGTTCTCTCTAAGAGTAAAATAAAAAAAATCGGGGAAAAAGAGAAAGAATAATACTACCTTGGATAGTTTTCTTTGGGAAGAGTGAGCAAGTGAGAAAAAATTTCAACACTTACTCCACCTTATTATAGGCAAGATTTTTTACTATTCATCCTCGGACTTTCGGCCGATGATTCCATCTAACTTGCACAACCAGCTTAACCGCCCGCTATAGCCTCACGCTAAAATCCAATGGCCTAACGAGCTGGGGGGGCTAACTATTGGGTCAAAATTGGTCACGACGAAATCAACGACTCAAGTCCCCGGAAAATGTTTCTTCCAAGGTTTTGGCTCACGAAAGTTTTCAAAGAATGATCAAGCCGCAAGGAGAAAGTCATCATACGACTAATCCCACATGTAATGTATGGGTCGCCACATGACGATCCCTGAACACAACATAGGGGTCGCCATATGGCGAGCCCATTATCACAGAATAAAGGTCGACATATGGAAACCTGCATCCAACAAGCACGGGTCGCCATATGGCGACCTGCACTCGAGAAGCACGGGTCACGATATGGAGACCTGCACCCTGCAAGCACGGGTCGCCATATGATGACCTGCAAATTTCAAGTACGGGTCGCCATCCCACCCTGCAAGCACATGTCGCCATATGGTGGACCTGCACCCAGCCAGCACGGGTCACCATATGGTGACCTGCACCCGCAAATCACGGGTCCCCATATGGTGATATGTACTTGCAAAGCAGGGGTCACCATGTGGCGACCTGCACACACAAGGCTCGGGTCGCCATATGGCGACCTGCCCATCAAGGTTACAGATCGCCATATGGTGACTAGAACCCGTACGAACCCGATCGCCATAGAGCGACCTAGGCTCCCGAAACTCCGGGTCACCAATTGGCGACCTTACTTCTCTCAATCAGTATCAAAATACTCTAGTCCCTCTCTCATGACCTCCTACTTCGAGCTAGGACCTTGCTGCCTCTCACTTCATCTCGATCGGAGTTCCCGTTGAGATTTTATGATAAAAATAAGTAAGACTCGAGAAACAACTCCTACGTCGCACAATGCAGCTCCCAGGTCGCCATATGGCGAGCTGGATCACTCCCTTTAGCTTCTATCTCAAATCTTGATAGAAACGCTTTTTGTTTCGTTCCAATCGGAATTACAAGTTCAACTTTACGAGAAACACCGCAGAGACTCGATTTCTCGTATAATGGTTCAACTCAATCGTATGGAAATAACAACGGTCTACTAAACGCCAAAACCGCTAGGATTATATGAAAAGTTTCATCATTCCCTTGAATCAGCATCGTATCAAGAACCCTTTTCGGAGAAATCATAAAAATGCTTTAAGTCAGAAAAATGGCCCGAGAGACCTAAAACACGAGTTTCGAGATAAATGTGAGGACTCGGCGGATAAATGTAAAGATAGGAGGAAAAAGGGAATATTCTCAAAGTGATAAATTCGACCAGGGGAAGGAAAGGATACATCAAACTGCCTTGAAGAGGAGTATATAAGAGAAGACGAGACTAGAGACTCGAGGACGACTTTTTCGGCATTCACAGAAAACTTAGAGCAATAGGTATTTACTTTCGCTTTGTTATCGAGCTGCGTTTCAATTAGGTTTTCGTTGTCAGGTTGCTAGAACTAAGGATCTCACTGACAGCCTTTGTAGGAAAGGTTCATTACTTTATTATACCAAAACTCTTACGAAATTACGAAATAAGAACCTCCTTGCTCTCTTTCTTTTTTGAAAATTTATCATCATATTTTCATCGCCAGTTTTTTTCTCAATTTTTTTTGGTTGCGTGGCGTTTGGTTTAAAGCAGATTATCCGGGATCTTCTGTGAAAGTTAGGGTTTCCTGACTTCTAAGTTTACGGAAATATACGGTGTGGATTTCGGTTCCCACATTCTACCCCATAACCCAAACTATCCTAGAATCAATTCCGCTCTGATACCAACTTGTATGACCAGATCCTTGCCCTTAAGGTCTGACTCGACCCGTAGTCTTACTTTAACATATTTTCCGATTTAATTCCTTTCAAGTTTAATATTTACTAAGCATATTAAAAATATGAGGTTCATAAACCAACCGAACAACATAAAGAACTAATAAGGAAAATCGACATTGTATTAATAAAAGAAATGAGATTCAATATAATATTCAGTCTGCTCTATAATCTATCATAGGTCCGTTCCTACGTCGTTCTACCCACACAACCACTTGCTGATAGAGTCTTCACTTCTCCTTGGCTTGAGCATGATCAACCTCAGATCTTGAAGCCACAAACTACTTAGCATTAATGTTAATCCGATATCATACGGATGAGTCAAACAATACATGGTTTGGTTCCCTTGAATAGTATAAACCTCTACTCAAGCAGTGATATAATAATTGCCAAGCCCATACCAAGTCCAAGACTATCCCAATGGATCTTATTAAGCCCATAGCCAAATCACCCTTAGTCCCATCTAACGGTAGGTTTAATGTCTAGGTTCGATCGGCCATCATTTTAGTCTGGCCCATTCCACAGACGTTCTTACCAGATCTGGCCCAATACCTGGATCCATAAAACCGAGTAAGGCCCAAGCCCATCCGGATTGCCTTGCAACCATTCAAACCTTGCGGCTCAATACCGCGGTTAGATGAACCATGTTCATGTCAGGGTTAACAAGCCATGGACTGTCCCAAATGAATCGGCCAAGGCCTTGATCCAATGGTAACTTTTGGAACTCGCACCCCTAGGTAAAGTCCAAACATTTCCCATGAGTTCTTAGTCATTCAACAAACCATCCCCGGTGACCAAGTAACCAACAAAAAACATACGTGGATCCGGCCCATGGCCTAGGATTGCGGTCTGGGTGAGATCGGCCTGAGTTAAGGGTCACAACCCTTCAACCTATCCTTCACACATATTTGCATATACCCAAAAAGAGAAGAATAAGAATGATTTAAATTAAATAAAGAAGAATCGAATGTAACCTTGATTGATTAGACCATACACTCTGTCTTTATGGCAGCTGGTCTAGTCTAATGGATCAGTGGTTCATCACATACCTTGGAGACATCTTAGGAATTTCCATTTGCTTCTCCTTGCCGGTTGTTCCCATTCTTAGCCGGTAATTTATTTCCCAGACGATTACACTCGACAGATAACCACCACCACAATCAGCCTTTCTCTTGGCCATGAACTATCTTTCTTTCCAGTATCCATTGAGTATCTTGGGAAATAGCTTCAGGTCAAACTACTGCAGCGTCTGCTTCTACTTTAGATTCAGGGATTACAGCCCCCTGATCATCAATTCCCTAACATGATGCATTACACAGATGACCTTTATGGTCATACATGTCTCCTCTCTCATCTCGGACCACAACTAAAGTAGCAACCATCTGAACTATCGAACTACCGTCGATCAATGTTGTGTTGGTACTGTTGATCGATGTTGGTCGTGAGGAAGCGTCGATCGGCGGCTGAGTGCTACTGTCAATCGATGCTTGTCGTATATGTTTGCGGATGGAGCTTTCGATTACAAGTGGATATGAGAAGAGTGACTCCTTGTTCTTATTATTTCTGGTACGGCTGGGCATGCACCTGAAAGACAAGAAAAAGAAATCATTAGTAACTTGCAGTAAAGAAAAAGTCTAGACTAAGCCCTATAACATAAATCTAATGATGATCCTTGCTCCCACGCAACGACGCCAACTTTGACAGTGTGTGGGTTAAGGTTTATTTTAATGCAGGAAATCTATCAAATTAACCCTACGAACTACTCTTGCCAAGAGAGGTCAAATTATAATACTTAGGGATCGAATCCACATAGAGAGAGGGCACACAAAGATTTGTTTATTTCTAATGGATGAGCTAGGCAAGCTTATAAATAGAGAGTAAGATTATCAGAAAAGGAAATTGTCTTAAAATACTAAAGTTGATTCAAATATGGAAAATGATATACCAACGGTTTCTTGCAAGTGAACTATAATGGATATGATACATGGAATTATTAATATGCGAGAACAATAATTAACTAGTCTGACCCCCTCTTGTCCCAACTCTCGTATGTGGACAGAGGAGTAGACAGTCGATCGACGACTAAGGCCGAGTGTCGATCGACGGTAATCAGATATGAAGTTGGTCTTCTATGCTAATTAGACCAGCTCTCACATGCCACTAACAATCTAGCTCAATGAAATCAATTCTGATACAAAACCTACTCCGGTAGTTGTCCATATCCTAAGTTCAGGTTTCTAGTTAGCTACTCTAGAATGTAAATATTAAATATAATTCTAAAGATTGATATTTCTTCATCCTAGCCATCCTGTTTTGGGGCTAACTCATCAATACCATTATGAACCCTAAATCTAACAAGAGAATTACTCAGACATTATTATAGAAAACATGATAAACTGAATAATATAATCCATATAATAAATAATGGGGTTCCAATACAAATATCGGAAGGAGTTCAAATCTTCTCCTCTAAACTACTAAGAAAACTAAAAGCTGTAAAGTAATACTTTTGCGTGGTCTCTCTTCTTCCTGAACAATGGCATAACCTTTATAAACTAGGTCAAAACTCGTTCATGGGATTCCCGTAATTCGTCTTGACTTGGGCTTGAATTCGGCCAATACTCTGCGAGTGGGCCGTCGATTGACAGCAAGGATGCTCCCTCGATCGATGGTCATGCTTGACTTCGATTTGTACTTAGCTGAACATGAACAAGTACTAGATATCTCCTTTGATTACTCTAACAAGCTCCATTATCTCCATAATGCTCCAAAACGTACCTTGACCTGTAAAGACTCTAAAACACAGTCGATGCACACATAGTAGACTCCAAATAGGGTCCAAATGATGCTCTAAAACTGGTAAATAACAAGGTATATCAACAAGTACATCCAGATCATAGCGTCACATAAGAAAGTCCTAGACCTCAATTCTACGCGCTTTGAGGATATAGTTGGAAGACTAAAGGCGTATGAGGAGCGTCTAGGGGAAGAAACTCAGAAAGAAAACCAAGGGAAACTTATGTTTTTAGATAATAGTGACCATATTCATAGGAACTAGGAAGATTTTCATGGTAGAGGTAGAGGAAAAATGGAAGAGGCAGAGGTCGAGGTAAGGTACACAACCAAAACCATGTGTCACACACCAAAGAAAAAAAATCGAAGAAGGATTGTTCAAGGTTGATATGTTGGAGATGTGACAAGCCTGGTCATTATGCAGTTGTCTATTCTGAAAAACTAGAAAAGAATCAAGAAAATAACCTAAAGAAGACACAAGAGTCTGATGCCCTCTATGTACACGAGGTTGTGTTCTTGAATGAAGGCAAAGTGATTCTGAAGAATCTTGATATTAATAAAGGTGATGAAAGTGTTTGGTATTAGGATAATGGAGTGAGTAATCACATGACGGGAAACAAGGAGTTCTTTTCGATTTGAATCTCAACACCAAAGTGAAAGCGAAGTTTGCTGATGGTTCGTGTGTTGATATTGTTGGAAAGGGTTACTTTTGTGTGCAAGACTGGAGAGAATAAGGCACTTAAAGACATATATTATATACCCGACTTAAAGCATAACATATTAAGTCTTGGACAAGCAACAAAAAACAGATGTGAGGTTAACATGAAATATGTCTATTTAACACTCACAGACTCGTGTGGCATTTTGCTTGTACGTATTACAAGACCCCCAAACCATCTCTACAAGATCCCGATTAGCTAGCTGTGTCTACATGTCAGAGTTGAAGATGCAACATGGAGGTGGCATGCTCTACTATGAAATATAAGCTATGGTGTGATGAACAGCATGGTGAAAAAGGAGATGGTCATATGAATGCCGAGTGTAACACACAAAGAAAGCATGTGTGACGCATGTCTAGCAAGCAAATTAGACACACATTCCCGACTAAAGCCATGTTTCGTGCGAGAAAGCCAATGGAGTTATTGCATGGAGATTTGTGTGGACTAATCACACCATCAATGCCAGAAAATAACAAGTATGTATTTGTCCTAATTGATGATTTCTCCAGGTATGTGTGGACTATACTTATGAAGGAGAAGAGTGAGGCATTCGATCGGTTCAAAAGGTTTAAGGAAAGTGTAGAGAAGCAAACTGACTCAACCAAGACCTTTCGCAAAGATTGAGGAAAAGAGTTTACCTCAGCTGTTTTCAATTTATTATTTGAAGAGAATGGAGTCAAAATGCACCTAACCGTGCCTTACACACCTCAGCAAAACAATGTTGTGGAGAGGAGAAACCAACTTAATGGGTATGACAAGAAGTATGCTGAAGGCAATGAAGATGCCAAACTAATTATGGGGGAATTTGTACATCATTCAAATTACCTCATCAATAGAGCTCCTACAAAATCCTTGAAGGATCAAACGCCATACAAGTGTCTCATATCGAAGAAACCGAATATCGAGCATTTGAGGATATCCGGTTGTGTAGCACATGCGAAAGTCTGTGTGCCACATCTGAAGAAGTTATATGAGAGATCAAAGAGTGTGATCAATCTTGGAACTGAGCCAGGTTCCAAAGCATATAAAATCTATGATCCAATCGCATGGAAGGTGATGGTGAGTAGAGATATGATTTTTGATGAGAACAAAGCTTGGAATTGGACATCTAAACAAACAAAGCTGATTGTGAACCAAGTATGCTTAAGCTTCCACATGAGGGTGATATAGAAGAATGTAATGATCAAGGTGAGGAACATGGACATGAAGCTATAAACCAAGATGAGGAATAAGAAGAGGATACAGATCAAAATGCAAACAAAGACGGTGGTGGTCAACCATTGGTGACTAGACACGGCCTCACCATAACAAAACCAAGGTATCTTGATGATTATGGGTTACTTTCAGATCAAGAAAGTGCAATGTTCTTGCTCATAGTAGATGGCGAGCCAGAGAACTATCTTGAGGCCGAACACATAAGAGAATGGGTTGAAGCTATGGTAGCCGAGTTAGAGTCTATCACAAGAAACAAGACATGGGAGCTTGTGGATAGACCAGCTGGAGTGAAACATAGAGGGTTAAAGTGGATCGACAAGATAAAGAGAAAGGCAAATGGCACAATGAACAAGTATAAGGTGAAACTTGTGTCAAAATTCTATATACATAGACAAGAAATAGATTTTGATGAAGTGTTTGCACCAGTGGCAGGTCTCGAAACTATACTGCTCTTAATAGCCCTTGTAGCAACAAACTTATGGGAAATTCTTCATCTGGACGTGAAGACTGCTTTCGTGAATGGAGATATAAAGGAGACAGTGTATGTGACATAACCCAAAGGTTTTGAAAAAAAGGAGAAGAGGATCGAGTTTATGTGTTACACAAGGCTTCTTATGGGTTATGTCAAGCACCACGAGCTTGGAATGTGAAACTCGATCATATTCTGAATAAGATTAGATTTAAGAAGTAAACAATGGAACCATCTGTGTACCACAAGAATGAAGAAGGAAACTTCTTGTTGATAGCCATTTACATTGATGATCTATTAATGACGTGAACTTCGCTTAAGGTGATTAAGAAAATCAAAGAAAAGATGTCAAAGAAGTTCGAGATGTAAGATCTAGGAAAGCTAACATATTACCTTGGCATAGAAGTGATTCAAGGAGCAGACGAAATCAGAATAAAACAAGAAAGGCATGCTGAAGGAATCATGTGTGACACAAATATGGAAGCGTGTAATGGGACTCACGTACCAATGGAGTCGACTTTGAAGATCTCAAAAGTTGAAGATGAACCAGAAATAGATGATACGGATTTCAGAAGAATCATAGGATGTATGAGGTATCTAGTGCACACAAGACCTGACTTGTGTTATGCAATGGGCGTACTGAGTTGATATATGCATAATCCGAGAGACTCTCATGGACAAGCCATCAAGCACATACTACGGTATGTAAAACGAACAACAAACTTCGGCCTGTTCTTGAAGAGAGATGGGTCAAGGAGCATCATCGGCTATAGTGACAGCAGTCACAGCATTGATGTCAATGACGGGAGGAATGCGTCATGACATGCATTCTATTATAGTTTATCATTGATTACTTGGACACACGAAGAAGCAGCCGATAGGCGCATTGTCATCATGCGCAGCAGAGTTCATGGCGGCAACAAAGGCAGAGAAGCAAGCTATATGGATCAAGGAGTTGTTGTGTGAGATACTAAGTGAAGAAGGCGAGAAGGTCATACTTAGAATCAAGAACAAAGCAGCCATTAGCTCTAACGAAGAATCTGGTTTTCCATGGAAGAAGTAAGCACATACATTCACAATATCATTTCATTCATGAGTGTGTGGAGAATAGGTTATCGAAGTGGAGCATGTGCCAGGTGTTGAGAAGAAGGTTGATATCCTTACCAAGTCAGTAGTAAGGATTAAGTTCAAGCAAATAAGGAGCTTAATTGGAGTTCAAGAAATTGATCTCCCTAATTCAAGTTGGAATTAAGGGACTGATTGTTGGATAATTTCATGGAAACTTAACATATTGATAAGTGTTTAATATGTTAAGATAAACACAAAAAGAATAATCTAGAATAGAAAAATTAAGTTTTCTATTTAGGTTAGTTTTGTGTTTCCATATCACATATATTAAAAAAAATTATCTTTCAATATAAATATAGATCTCATGGAGAAGTTTTCCATAAGAGATTTAAAAGAAACATTGAGAGCTTTAGTTTTGAGGAGTTTATAAAGCAATAAAATTATTTTTTTCCCTTATAAATCTCTGTGTTTCTATAGATTTGAACTCATATGTTAATTTATTTTGAGTGAGTAAACATTATCCAAGGATTAAAATAATAAGCATTAATTTTCCCTAATATTAGTTCAACTAAAACACCACACTTGATTACATGTTATGATGATAACTTGATTACATGTTATGATGATGATGATGATGATGATGATGATGATGATGATGATGATGATAATGATAATGATAATGATAATGATAATGATAATGATAATGATAATGATAATGATAATGATAATGATAATGATAATGATAATGATAATGATAATGATAATGATAATAATAATAATAATAATAATAATAATAATAATAATAATATATGTGATATGGTTTTTTATTTACATTCATCGCTATTTTCGTTTGTTCTCTCAGTCTGGTTTCTTGATGTTTTTGGTTTAGCAGAAATCCGGGTTCTCTGGGAAATTAGGGTTTTCCTAATTTTCCTTATATACGGAAATCGACAAGTACGAATTTCGGTTCCCACAGTTTGGCGCTAGAAGGAGGGGGGTTCACGGATCAATCTGACTCTCAGCCATCAAACGCTCGATCAGACATGACGAACGACGATTTGAACAATCAGCAAACTCGTGACGGCACTTCTGCCGGTGACAACGTTGAAAGCAATATAGTAGCGAACGTTTCCACGGTCAACGCCAACGCAAACACCACAGCGTTCGAGGAGCTTAAGAAGATGTTCTCGACTTTTGAAAAGAAGTCTGCATAACAAGACAAGGTCATGAGCTACCTCGTTAAACAGGTCAAAACCTTAACGGCGAGGACCAGGGCTGTTATTCCTCACGGTGCAACTCGCATCCGCGGGAGGAGACTTGATTTCGCAACTCCCTTGGATCAATCGGCTAACATGCCGCAGAAAGCATTTGGGCGAGACCTCGATACTGTGACTCCAGCGCCGACGCAGAAAGCTCCAGGAGATCTACCCCTTGTCGCATAGGATAAGGAGGATGGAGAAGTCTAAAGAGTAAACTTAGACTCCAGCAGCCAGTCTGATACTACAGACGAGGATGCAGATGTGCATCCGCGGCGTACGAGAAGCCGAGCAGCTCGCGACAAGTCACAGTCCGGCTCTCCGATGACCGAGGAAGAAGAAACAACTTTCTGGGAGAAGCAAGAAGAATTGGCTGAGGAGCAACCTCGCGACTCGAGAAGCAGGCGCCGCCAGAGCCGAAAACCTGCGAGTAAAGATTCGGAGATTCGCGATCTGCGCATTCACCTGATGAAAACGGTAGCGGAAGTCAAAGTGGTGAAATCTCAGATCCACCACGCTACCACTGCTGCACCCGATATCGCCTACTTCTAGAAGAATCTCGCAAAACGCTTTTCACGACCGCATCACCGAAACTAGTGTTTCGGACCCAGGCAAGATCAGAGTGGAGACTTACGACGGCACCACTGATCTGATGGTCTATCTACAGGCCTTCCAGGTCGCAATGGGAAGAGCCAGATTCAGAGAGAGCAAAAGGGACCCTGGCGAATGCCGCCTCTTCGTAGAAAATCTCAGAGGAGCGGCTCTCGAGTGGTTCTTGCGTTTGAAACGAAATTCCATTGGATGTTTTCGTCAGCTCGACTCGGAGTTTCTCAAGCAGTACTCGATGTTCATCGACTGAGAAACCTCCGACGTCGATCTTTGGAGTTTATCCCAAGCCGAGGATGAATCCCTCCGCGAATTCATCAAACGATTCAAGGCCATCTTGGCGAGAGTCAGTGGGATAAGCGACAAAGTTACGATTGATGCGCTCCGAAAGACGCTATTGTACAAATCCAAGTTCCGAAAGTGGATCACTCTAGAGAAGCCGTGGACGATCCAGGACGCGCTCCATAAGGCGACGAACTACATCATCATTGAAGAGGAGACAAAGGTTTTGTCTCAGAAGCAGAAGATGGCAAAACCCTTGTCAAAAGACTCAGGGTCGGATCCGAGCTCTAAGAAGAAAAGCACTCGCAATGACAAAAATTTCCAACGCGGGGAGGAGGAGACCCATGGAGCTCACAACTATGCTATCAACTCCGGACAAGAGCAGGGATGGACGAAGGGAAACACTTGGACCCGAAATCCGAACTATGATGAAAACGCTTTCTGCGAGTTCCACCAAGTCCGAGGACATTCCATCGTGAACTGTAAAGTCATGGGCGCAAGATTGGCCAAGAAACTGATCGCCGGAGAACTCTCTGAAATCTCGACAGTGAAGGATCTCGTCAGTGACTCCGACCAACCTTCGAAAAATGACAAGAACCCCCAAACGGAAAACCCTTCTCAAGGAAACCAATCGGGTGAGAAACACGGAAGGAGACAAAACGAGAAAGGAAATGACAATAATCACATAAGAGTCAACATGATCATCAGCGGATCCCAATACTGCAGTGACTCGGTCTTGACTATAAAGGCATACCAACGTAAGGCCGAGGCAAGTTCCAATACGCCGGTCTCTCCGGTATCTGGTGAACCTCCGCTCAAAACCATATCGTTAGACAAAGAAGAAGCCGGTGCAATCGATCAACCTCACTGCAATCCACTCGTGATCGACGTGGTCATAGGAGAACTCAAAGTTGCCAGGGTCCTAGTCGACACATGAAGGACGGTCAATTTCATCTTTCGCGATACTCTGAAGAGGATGAACATCGAGCTCGAAGAAGTCTTCCCATTGCCGAAACTACTGACTGATTTCTCTGGCACAACATCGATGATGCTCAGGTCAATAAAAATCCCCGTCGCAGCAAAAGAAGTCATCAAAGTCGTGGACTTCGAGGTCGTCGACTGCCCAGCCATCTACAACGTCATCATGGGAACGCCCTAGTTGAACTCCATGAAAGCCGTCGTGTCCACTTACCATCTAGGGATCAAGTTCCCGATGAACTATGGAACCGCCGCCATCTGGGGATGTCAGAAACAGTCGAGGCGTTGCTTCTTAGCGGAACACAAACTGCGACAGATCAATACCACCTCAATGGTGAAAGCCAAGCGCCCGAAACTGGAACATCTGCCGACCAAAACCACCCCAGAAAAAAACGATCCCGAAGCAACAGCAGTAACGGCCGAAGAACAGCCCGTTCTAGCGCTTAGCACTCCGTCCCCACCAGAGAAGACAGCTCTGGAGGAAGAAGTTGTCGACGCTGCGACTAATGCGGTCGACACAAACACAATCGCCGAGTAAACACACTCGCGCAACAAACAGAACTACGAGATGGCTTGATCCTCGAAAGAGGTTCGAAGGCAGCTTGTCGAAAGATAAGTTCAGCTATCCGCCTCTCTAAAAAGAGAGGGGTGGGTACTTATACGAATACTCGTATATTCCCGCTCTCGAAAACATTTACGTTGTATTTCTCGAAATTTTTTCGGTAATAAAAGCATATCTTTAAAAGCTTGATAACAACAACCTCTCTTATCGAGGGAAATATCTTATTACATTTTCGGAAAACGATCTATACGCAAGAGGAGAATGTAATCTTCGAATCAATCCGAATAGCAGAAGAGATCAAAAAGATTTTCAAAAAACTTGGAGACAGATTAACTCCGCAAAAACTCGTCTAACCAAAAGGAGCTTCGTCTCGACGACTTAGCCTCCCACGCGGTCAGTGCACCCTGCAGGCCGCAACGAAAAAATGAGACTCTAAGTCTCGGACTTTTGCCAAACGTAAAAAAAGTTTCCTCGAGAGAACATAAGCGAGACGTCGCCCAATGTTCCGAAGAAACATGTTCTCAATCCATTTACACCAACATATTACACACGCTCGTCGATTGGCCCCACCGAGCACTCTAACCGTCTTAAACGAAAACATTTAGATCCATGCAAAGGATAGATCCTCTAACATACGACTAGGATAAAATAACGCGCTATAAAAGAAACCCAAAATTTTGGTCAACACTTTCGGGAGACATAAAAATTATCCTCGAAGAGATGCTCGAATCCTACCATACAAGTCACGTAAGCCGAGAACACGTTGTGGACTTTAAAGCGGGACGGAGTCATGTTAAAATCTCAACAGGCAAAACAAAAGCTGATTAGTCGTCGCACAAATTTAACCGAGAGTAATCCTATGTCTTGCCCTAAACCCAGCAAACTGGTCTCTAACGTCTGAAGGCATAAAGTATCGAAAGATATGAGATCCTAACAGCATGTCTCTTCATCCGCATCTAAACGCTCACGAAAGTTCCGAGGAAACCTCAAAACACCTTGGGAAACAAACTTGATGATCTACAAAAGTGTGAGGATTCCGAGAAGACAACTCAAGATCTTCCTACTTAAAGCTTGAAAACCCATTAAAAAAACAACAACAATCATCATAAAAGCGTTTTCACATAAAAACCGCCGAAGCGGTAAGGGATTCGAATCCACATAAGGCCAGTCCCGAAAAGCATAACAAACAGCCGCACTCGGCTCATTACTAAAAAGAAATATCTTACCAAGACGATAACAAACCTGGTAAAGAGTCTTCGATCAGTCGTAGTAGATTTTCCCGGTTGTTGAAGCTCTCACCGCATAATCTTCAATGTTCAGCAAAACATTCGGCTGGTCCACCTCCCCTGTCTCGCCGGGAGCGCCGACCTCCGCCTCGACCGTGTCTGGAGACACAAGATCCAACTCCCACTGCTCCCATATCCTTCGCTCAATCTGAGAGGCCGAGTAATCCTTCGTCTTACGGCTCACACGGTTGGATTGCTTCGCAAACTCGGTCTCGAACGAGTAGTTGTCAGCCTTGGTAAGGAATAAGTCACCCATCGTCCCGCGACACTCACGAAATTCTCTGTACTCGTCATAAACCTTTTTAAGATCATCAATCTTGCCAGATAACGTCTCACGGCAACTCCTCAAAATCTCGGTGATCTCTCTCTTACCACCCCTATATGTATAACGGATCTTCGTCTTAGTCGGTCCACGACGGGTGCAATCCAACTCATCCCTTAGGCGTGTGACCTCCTTCTCAGCTAGCTTGACTTTCAGTCGAGCCCTACGAACGTCCCAGATACTCTTAGTGAGGGCTTGATTCATGATAAGAAGTCTCTGGAAGGAAACTCACAAAGTAAGAGTGAAGGTCGAAATAAGGATAACGATTTTCAGAACATCACTTACCCCATTAACCATCCTCGACGCTCAAATTTTGGCACCTCACTAGGTTCGCCCTCGGCCGGGTGAGGATCACATTCGACATCGATCCGACTACCACCACCCTCGCCCAGCTCCTGGGTGAGATAAAATCGACATATGTTGTTGAAACAACCGTCCAATCAACGCCATCGTCATCAATGAGGGTATGCTTATCCTTTTGAGCCGTCGACCCCCGCTTTCGACGAGGCATGCGCAGAACGTACCCATCGCGACTTGACCCCGATTTTTCCTCAACTGGAAGATTCGGATGGAGCCGAGAAAGGTAAAGGGAGACGGCATGGCGAACTCGGTGCAGCGTGAAATCATTCCGGAAGCACTTACTGGTAATGAGAAGTTCACGGACTTGGAACAGATCATCCGAGAGCGGGAGAAGAGGATCAGTTTCTGCAAAAAGAACAAGCGCATTTAAGAAAAAAAAAGAAGAAGAAAAACTGCTACACAACCAGCAACGAGAATGAAATACCTCGTGTACCCCAAACAGTCCGAAAGATGGGAAGGCCCTCCGGGACAACTGACGCCTCGATCACGCGGACGAAAAAGAAGTGGTCTTTCTAGATATGGACGTGGGAAGGGAAGCCCGTTATGATCCTCAAGGAAGCTTTTTTAGGCCTCAGCATTATCATACCCGAACTCGTCCAAGGCGTAAGGAAAGCTACCAGGTGTTCAGTCCCTTCTCGTATCTCAACACCAAAATCCCGACCATGTGCATAATGCCGAGAAGGTTGATCTGACTGATCGATAACCCGAGACGATGGAGAAGCTGCAAGATTACCTCCGGGATAGGGAACCTCATATGCCCATGCGTCAAGAACGCTTCATAGCACGTGAAATAGCCATCGAGAGGAGACTACGCAGAATCCCCAAGCACTGGCAAGCGAAACTCAACCACCTCCGGTGTTCGGCAAAATTTCCGGACAGAGGCGAGACTGTTGCGACAGCTCTTGGTCAGAGAATCATCCTTGCAATACAGTTTGAACTCGGGTGGAACCCACGTCTCGGTATCGGGAGCATCTTGTGTACCCCAATACTCATGAGCCTCCTCAGGGTCGACAGAGTGGGCTACAAACTCGACCTTGGGCGCAACATCCTCGTTTCGCAAACTCGAGTCCTCATTAGAGGAACGGCTGCGACGAGACTTCATGGATTTCTTTCTTGAAGACATGGCTCTCAAAAAAAGGAGAAAAGGGAGATATGAAATTTTTCTTTTCTGAAGAGATAAAATGAGAGAAGATTTTCTCTTAAGGGAAGTTATCACTAAGTGAGTGAAGAATGTGAAAACTTACCTCACTTATTTATAGGTAAATAGATTTCACTATTCACTCTCGGTTTTTAAAACCGATTTCGCCTAACTCACCTCGCACACGCCAAACACTCATAAGAACACTACATGTTCTCACGAGCTGGGGGGTAACTGTTGGGTTCAAAATCGGCCACAACATAATCAGCCTTAAAAAACTTCTCGAGAAAGATTTCTTGTCGAGAAAAAAGAAAGGAGAACTTGTAAATCAAAAAGCGGCATAACCAAACTTAGATTTCACAACTAATCCGCCATACGGGAAAGCCTCAAGAACACTCAAATAATCTCGGCATAACCAAACAAAACGGTCTACTCACCAGTTCGACTAAACCGAACCCACACGGTCTACTCACCGTTTGGGGAGTAGACCGATCTACTCACCAAACGGCGAGTAGACCGGACAAGCTCGTTCTACTCCCCAAACAACGAGTAGACCGGACAAGATCGGTCTACTCGCCGAACGGCGAGTAGATCAATCCTGAACGGTCGGTTCGCCGGATCGTCGAGTAGACCAAACATTTGAAGGTACGGGCCGCACCGGCCCACAAGCATGATCATTCCATCTCCAGCCCATCTTTATAACTCCCTTTTTCGAGAACAAGTCGAACTTAGTCTTCGTTTCTTTCTGATCAAAGTCATCTCCCAAACTTTACTACTTAAAACAGAACTACGAGGATTTTTTTTCTCAAAAAAGTGAAAATCAAACGTATAGACAATCGACGGTTGCCTAAACACCTCAAGAGATTGTCTTCATTATATGGAGATTTGGGCTTCCGCACGAACCAACGTTATTCGGAAAGCGCCATTTCAATAAAATCGTTAAAACGCAAGTCATAAAAACGGGCCTATAGGGTTCATGCACGGCTGAAAGCTCACTTTTGATTCTATATGAAATTGAGCCCAAATCCTATGACGGTTTACCCTAGTTTTGCAGGAAAGGATAAATGTTAAGTCTTGAAGGATAAATGAAAGTTTCCAAAGGATAAACCCAAGAATCTGGAAGGCAAAACCGCCTCTAAGGAGTATATAAGAGATCCAAGGTCGAAGGTGGAGAGGGACCAGAAATTTTACTCAGAGCTCTCACAGCAAACTTAGCGTTTTAGGCAATTTTCCGTTTTTTGTTACTCGAGCTGCGATTCAACTAGGTTTTTGCAGTCTTAGGTTGTTAGAACTAGGGACCTCGCCGTCAGATCTCATATCCAAGGCTCATACCTCGTTGTAACGCTCAAACACTGATTCGGAATAAGATTCCTATTACTCTTCCTTTTTTATTTACATTGATCGATACTTTCGTTTGTTCTCTCTGTCTGGTTGCTTGACGTTTTTGGTTTAGCAGAAATCCAGGATCTCTGGGAATTTAGGGTTTTCCTAACTTTCCTTATTTTACAGAAATCGACAAGTGCGAATTTCACTTCCCACAGTAACCCTTAGCTGGCCGGTTTGAATCAGTTCACGGATGTAGTGGTAGTCTAGCGCTATATGTTTCATGCACGAATGGAAGACTGGATTGGCAAACATGTACGTCACTCCATTGTTGTCGCAATATATACCCGTCTTTTGAGGAATCATGATGCCAAGATCAGATAAGAGTGAGTACACCCATTGAACTTCTGATGTTGAGTTTGCGACTGACCTATACTCATCCTCAGTAGAAGAGCGGGCAACTCCTTTTTGTTTCTTTGAAGACCTAGAGATAGCTTTTATACGTAAGTAGATCACGTAGGCATTAGTAGAGACAAAATCATCTGATTCACCCACCAAATCAGCATCTGAGAATGCATGGAGTATAAGTGGGGTATGGCGACACAAGAGAATACCATGTGAGAGAGTCCTGGATAGGTAACATAAGACCATTTTCCAGCACCCCAATGTTCATCAGTTGGCTTGTTCATAAACTGCGACAGTCGGTTGAATACAAAGGCAATATCAGGCCGTGTAAATGAAAGATATTGAAGACTGCCGATGGCAACTCGATACTGAGTTGCATCACTCAATGGGGTCCTGAATGCAGAGAAAGTTTTGGTGTGACAGCGAGAGGGGTTGTTACCGGCTTGGAATCGAGCATCTTTGTCTTGGTTAAGAGATTGATTGTGTATTTCCTTTGCATCAAGTGGAGTCCCTGCTGTGTTCTGTTGACTTCAATACCCAGAAAGTAATGCAAGTCTCCAAGATCTTTGAGCAAAACTCTTTGACCAAGAGAGGCAATGATTTTGTTGTTGATATCATAGTTGCGGCCAGTCACAATGATGTCGTCGACATAAACCAGTAGGTAGACCACATCAGTGCAATGGCGTAATACAAACAAGGAAGTGTCTGCCACTGAATTCTTGAACCCAACAGAGAGCAGAAATTTTTTCAACTCTTGGTACCAGGCTAGTGATAAATGTTTCACGCTGTAGATTGCTTTGTTGAGTCGGCAGACAAAGTGTGGGCGTTCTTTGCCTATAAACCCTGGTGGTTGCTGTGGGAACTGGAATTCACACCGTCAGTTTTTATAATTGGAGGAAATTGAAGAAACCCAAACTTTCTCTGATGTCCCGGATTTCTGCTGAGCCTAACGACAAGTAATCAAATTATAAGCAACATAACACGAAATAACTGAATATGAATTGCGAGTGAAAAGAAAATTCTTATTGAATTGTCTTTGCGTAAGAACATTGTGATGATACAACCGGTTTTAAGAGGTTCGGCCACAAGACTTGTCAGTGTGTCCCTAGTTCTACCACCTAAACCTTATACCTAGTTGAAGTCGCAGCTCGGTCACAAAAGCAAAATTGCTATAAATGTTCCTAAGTGGTAAGATTTGTTTCTGAGAATTTTCTGTGTGTCTTGCGTCCATCTCCTTTGCTTCTCTTATATATGCCTTCAAAGGTCGGTCGTGTTTCCTTTTTGGTCTTTGATTTGAGTTTATCCTTCTGTGAAAATCTTTTTTAGCTTCTCGATTTTCCATATTATCTTGAAACATGTAAATTATCTTCTTTTCCATTTATCTTCTCTGTAAATCAGGTAGACCGTCATTTTAACTGGGCTCATTCTTGTCTAAAATCGTAAGTGGGCCTTTATCGCATTTTAAACCCTTTCGGGCTATTTTGCGATTTAAACAGTTTTTAGGATTTCTTTCAGATAAATCATCATTCATACGATTACACGATGCTGGTTACACAAAATAATAAACCAATCGTATAGCCGAGATAACATTGGTGTTTAAGTTAACTGTTATTGTTTTATACGATTGACTTGGAGTTTTACTAGAACACAAGTCCTTGCGATTTTTAACGTAGAACTTCAACGGAAACTCCAATCGTGATGAAACACGAAACATCCTAGTCAAGATCCAAAGGAGAGAGTGATGAAGAGTATAATGTATAGTCGGCCATAGGCGACTAGATGTTGTACGCGTCTAGTCGCCTGTGGGTGACTAAAACTTGAGGAGAGTTTAGTTCCCCATGGGCGACTAAAGGTTGCATTTCTAGTCGCCCACGTGCTACTAGACTTGGAAGCGACGCGGTTGTTTCTACGATTGTACAGCTTTATTCGTTGGTCAGGACAAGATGGGTAGGGAGATGAGGAGTTTGGATGGGACGGTTTCTTGTTTTCTTTTTACTTGAAAGAGAGATAACATTTCCGTGGTAATTTTAGGCTTCGATTCCAGTCTTGAGAATTTTTTACCCCAATAGTTATACCGCCAGTTTTCAAGAAATGCCGAGGTGTTCTTACAAAATCTTAGGTGTGTTAGGTAAGTTAGGCGCAATTAATGGCTGAAAGTCCGAGGATGAATAGTAAATTCTTTTTCTATAAGTATGTGGAGTAAGCTTTCAAATCTTTTACGTACTCACTTCCTCAAGAAAACTCTGTCAAGGTAAAAACTTTTCTCCCTTCTTCCCTTGTGTGTTTTTGTGTGTTATAGCTTTCAACAATGAACTTTTTGAGGGTGCATTTCCTTCCATTTTTATTCCCAAGAGCCTAAAAGTTCGGGGCGATGAGGTTGTTCTGAAGGTTGAGTTTTTGCGACACTTCATTGACCCCAGAGAGGTGGAGGCGTATTGGTGTGGAACCTGCAGTCTTGCACCCCACTAGACAACTTGTGGTGCCCTGTGAGACATACTTTCATAGGGGCTGCCGAGGGGCAAAGTGAATGTAGGCGTTCTTTCCTTGCCATTACCGGCATTTCTGCCGAGTTCCGGAGGAGGTGAAGTTTCGGATGCTGAAACATGGGGAAAGTGCCAAATCTCCTCCTCGTGGCTATTTTACATGCTTATGGTTTCCCATCCCGGAAATCATAGTTTGGTTCTTGGATCACTATGGCTTATCGATAAGTCAACTTTTGCCTGACGGTCTGCAGCACCTCGTCGAAATCTTAGTTTTGAGCTACTAGCAAGGGATGGACCTGAGCGTTGACTATCTTCTAGATTTTATGTATTAGAAGAGGATGGGTTTGCCGATACGTTACTGTCTCATGCCGAGGAAATATATGTTGGTGATAATGCTGTTTATGTCCAACTTTCATAGTTGGGACAAGCGTTACTTCTTTTCCCTCGTAGATAAAGCTTATGTTGCGGAAGAAATCATCCCTATCTTTAGACGACATGCGGTCGCACGTGTATAGTGTTCGGATACTTTGATCGTTTGTTTACTGATGTCTGGCCATTCCTTTGTTTTGCAATTGTCAATCCTCTTCCCCAGTCACACTCGTTGTTAGGGACCTTCTCCGAGGCGGCCCATTATTTTGGGGTTAGTTTTCTCCACAACGAGTTTGCGCAGCAGTTGAGTTTCATCATCCTCGACTTCGACCTCATACGGTCGTGGACGAAGACTCGGATCCAATTATGGGGAAGTATGTTCCATACGAGATTCCTACTGTGACACAGAGAGAGAGAGAGAGAGAGGTCTCCGAAGAATAAACAAGTTGTTGTCTATGAAGGCGATGTCACTTACGAAGGGGTGGAGCTGTCCACGGAGGAATGGTACCAGGACCTCCTCGCTGGAGATGAGAGTGCTACCAGCCAGATTCCGCTGCCTTTGTTCGGAGGTGGGTCTGACCTTGACGATTATCTCGCCTCTCTTAACATTCTGTCAAGTCAGCCCGTGACCAGTGAAGATCCAGTTAGTTCGGAAACGTTTACGAAAACATCGTGATTCTGCTTGGGTTCAGTTTTCGCATTTACTTTGATTTTGTTTTGTATAGTCTGCCCCAAACTTAAATGAAAAGTTTCTTGCAGGGCCTTCATGTGATGGCCAAGGCCTTTAGGGCGAGCTACCTTGAAGCGCAAATGGCTCAGTTTAAAGTCGAGATGGCCCATAAGGAAATTTCTCGTTTGAAGGGCGAGGTAGAGGCGTGCCTTCTTTGTGAGAAAGATCTCGAGTGGAAGCGAGCACGCCTTCTCTATCGCGATCATAGATCCTCGATCATGAATGATTGTTCGGCTCAGTTTGCGGTTGACTTTGGAGAGTTCCAGCAAGCGTATAAGTCCTTTGGGGATTATCGCGAGTGTTGAGGTTCCGTTGGCGCTTTGTGGTGAACGCAGGGAAGCGACTATGACATCAAGACTGAGGAGGCGATGATGTCGATGCATCTGGCCAATCTTTCCAACACAGAATCGACGATACCTCAGATGGGAAGGAAATTTTGTTAGCACTAGGCCCCGATTCCCGTCTCTCCTTATTCAGAGGAAGTATCCAGAAGAGGTTGTCGAGGTTGAGTAGTATGTGGACCTGGTGAGAGTTAGCAACTACTTGACTGGGAGGTCGATGTCTGGGAACAATGAGTTAGATTCGTGAAGGATGTTCCTCTTTTTTAAGGGAGTGTGTTCCATATGTTATGTTTATGTTTTCGTTTTGGCCAAGAGTGGCCAGGTTTAGATTATTTGGACTGGCCGCATGTATCTTTGAATCCCTGCCGCTCTGCGGCTTTTATCTTGATTAACTATGTTTTATTTTATAATAGTGTATGAGTACTATCATGGATGTGGAGGAAAGAATATGAATTGTCATCTCATATATAACTCTTTCGAGAATCGATACGCTCATTATTCGTTTCGGGTGCGAGTAATCAAAAGCTTAGTTTTCAGATTTTTATGAACAAATGGATGTAAGCGAAGAGACAAATTTTGGGATCTCATATCAGTTACATATTATGCCTTGAGATGTTTAAGACCAGTGTGAGGTTTAGGGAAATACCTAGGCGTACTATCGGTTTTAGGGTTTGCAGTGACTATTTCGGCTTACATTACCCGTATGTGGTTTTCACCTAGCTACGTCTCAATGTTGAAGTTTGCGCTAAGTTCTCAGCTTATATGACTTGCATTGATCGGAAACCGAGCTACTCTCCAAAGAAAAATTTGAAGTCGTCTAGAAGTGCTCTCCAAAATTTCAGAATTTTTATAGCGTGCTATTATCTTTGTGTCGGATGTAGGAAGACAAATCCTACGAGAGGGGGAGGTCTAAGCTTTTGCTTAGAGAACGGTTGATGTACTCGTCAAGGCCAATCGAAAAATGTGATATAAAACCGAGCGTATGCTCTTATGAGTTAGTTGTTAATTTATAGTCGTGGTCTGATTTTTGTTGTGGCTTATTTCGAGTTTGAAACTATATTTTCGTGGTTTTTCTCGCGACATCTTGCTTTTTTCCGAAAATATTTTTATGTGTAGGGTGATCTCAATTTTTTGAGAATATGGTTTAGTTTTCTGGCTGAAGGTCAATTTTTTACCGCACATTCGAGAATCATTTGTGTAGTAGTTTGTTAAGAAGTGTTTTTCGTTCAGAAGTTTCCTTAGTATATCTCTTTTCAAAACGTTTTGCAGGTTTCGAAGATGTTCAGTTATTGTCGGGAATACTTATATATCGTCTGAGGGATACTATTGGAAACACTCGGAGTTTGTTCGGTTTTTAATGAGCGGGTTATTCTTGAGATTTCTATTTTAGGGTTATACGATAACCGTTTATTCGTTCCTGGGCGTTTTTAACAAGTCGTGAATTGTCATCATAGACGTTAAGTAACTAGGGAGATCAAGTATTTTAAGCGATAAAAGAGATTTGCAAGAATTTTTAAGTCATATTGCGTTTTATTGTTATCAGAGAAGTTTTAAAGATATTAAGTACAAAGAAAAATATTTTAAAATGTGGGAGGATACGAGTATATATATACGTACCCACTCCCCCTCCCTTTTTGAGAGAGGGGGACAGTTGAACTTGTCTTGTGACGAGTTGCCTACATGCACCTTCTGGGGATCAAGCCGTCTTGTAGTTCAGTTAATGTTGTGGGTGTTTTAACACAGGGGTTGCCGCTGCGCTGATCGTATTAGTCGCAGTGATTGTTTCTGGATTGACGAATTCTTCTGAGTATTTCTCCTCTAGTTGGGCTCGAAATCTTGCTTGCTTTCTTTGTACGAGGCCATTGGTCGGGTGGATGACTCAAGATCATGCTTTTTGGAAGCGTTTTCTGTCGGAGACTGAGTTATCTTTGTGTGTTTGGGCATAGCCATATATGTTGTTGTGATTTGCCTCAGCTTATGTTCGGTCAGGAAGCAAAATCGCGACTGTTTTTGGCATCCCCATATTCCTGCGGTTCCATTTGGACTAAGAAATCTGATGCCCAGGTGATAGGTTGATGGGACTGCCTTCATGGAGGTTATCTAAATCATTCCCATGATCACGTTATCAATGGTTGGGTGGTGGACAACCGCAAAATCGATGATCCTTGTGACTTCTTTGGCCATGACCAAGAAATTGATTAATCCGCGAGTCATTGATTTTGTGCTAGAGAAACAAGTGAGTGGACTTGGTGTGGGTGTGACTTTAGACAGATCGACGTTCATCTTTCTGAGCGTATCGCGGAAGATAACGTCAATGGTAATTCTTGTGTTCACAAGTGTTGAGATGTGATGAGGTAAATATGATTAGAGTTGAAGGTAAAAGACCTAAGGAAATTTAGAGAAGATTGGGTTTGGGTCGACCAAGTCGTACAGTCCGTACGGGTCGCATGTGTATAGTGGTCGGATACTTTGATCGTTTGTTTACTGATGTCTGACCATTCCTTTGTTTTGCAATTGTCAATCCTCTTCCCCAGTCACACTCGTTGTTAGGGACCTTCTCCGAGGCGGCCCATTATTTTGGGGTTAGTTTTCTCCACAACGAGTTTGCGCAGCAGTTGAGTTTCATCATCCTCGACTTCGACCTCATACGGTCGTGGACGAAGACTCGGATCCAATTATGGGGAAGTATGTTCCATACGAGATTCCTACTGTGAGACAGAGAGAGAGAGGTCTCCCAAGAATAAACAAGTTGTTGTCTATGAAGGCAATGTCACTTACGATGGTGTGGAGCTGTCCACGGAGGAATGGTACCAGGACCTCCTAGCTGGAGATGGGAGTGCTACCAGACAGATTCCGCTGCCTTTGTTCGGAGGTGGGTGTGACCTTGAAAATTATCTCGCCTCTCTTAACATTCTGTCAGGTCAGCCCGTGACCAGTGAAGATCCAGTTAGATTGGAAACGTTTACGAAAACATCGTGATTCTGCTTGGGGTCAGTTTTCGCATTTACTTTGATTTTTTTTGTAGAGTCTGCCCCAAACTTAAATGAAAATTTTCTTGCAGGGCCTTCATGTGATGGCCAAGGCCCTTAGGGCGAGCTACCTTGAAGCGCAAATGGCTCAGTTTAAAGTCGAGATGGCCCATAAGGAAATTGCTCGCTTGAAGGGTGAGGCCGCGGCGTGCCTTTTTTGTGAGAAAGATCTCGAGTGGAAGCGGGCACGCCTTCTCTATCGCGATCATAGATCCTCGATCATGAATGATTGTTCGGCTCAGTTTTCATTTGACTTTGGAGAGTTCAAGCAAGCGTATAAGTCCTTTGGGGATTATCGCGAGTGTCGAGGTTCCGTTGACGCTTTGTGGTGTACGCAGGGAGGCGACTATGACATCAAGACTGAGGAGGCGATGATGTCGAGGCATCTGGCCAATCTTTCCAACAGGGAATCGACGATCCCTCAGATGGAAAGGAAATTTTGGGAGCACTAGGCCCTGATTCCCGTTTCTCCTTATTCGGAGGAAGTATCCAGAAGAGGTTGTCGAGGTTGAGTAGTATGTGGACCTGCTGAGAGTTAGCAACTACTTGACTGGGAGGTCGATGTCTGGGAACAATGATTTAGATCCGTGAAGAATGTTCCTGTTTTTAAGGGAGTGTGTTCCCTATGTTATGTTTATGTTTTCATTTTGGCAAAGAGTGGCCAGGTTTAGATTATCTGGACTGGCAGCATGTATCTTTGACTCCTTGCTGATCTGCGGCTTTTATCTTGATTAACTATGTTTTATTTTATAATAGTGTATGAGTACTATCGTGGATGTGGAGGAAAGAATATGAATTGTCATCTCAAATATAACTCTTTGGAGAATCGTTACGCTCATTGTTTGTTTCGGGTGCGAGTAATCAAAAGCTTAGTTTTCAGATTTTATGAACAAATTGATGTAAGCGAAGAGACAAGTTTTGGGATCTCGTATCAGTTACATACTATGCCTTGAGATGTTTGAGACCAGTGTGAGGTTTAGGGCAATACCTAGGCTTACTATCGGTTTTAGGGTTTGCAGTGACTATTTCGGCTTACATTACCCGTATGTGGTTTTCACCTGGTTTCGTCTCCATGTTGAAGTCTGCGCTAAGTTCTCAGATTATATGACTTGCACCGATCGGAAACCGAGCTACTCTCCAAAGAAAAATTTGAAGTCGTCTAGAAGTGCTCTCCAAAATTTCAGAATTTTTATAGAGTGCTATTATCTTTTGTGTCGGATGTAGGAGGACAAATCCTATGAGAGGGGAAGGTCTAAGCGTGTGCTTAGAGAACGGTTGATGTACTCGTCGAGGCCAATTGAAAAATGTGATATAAAACCGAGCGTATGCTCTTATGAGTTAGTTGTTAATTTATAGTCGCGGTCGGATTTTTGTAGTGGCTTGTTTCGAGTTTGAAACTATAATTTCGTGGGTTTTCTCGCGACATCTTGCTTTTTTCCGAAAATATTTTTTATGTGTAGGGTGATCTCAAATTTTTGAGAATATGGTTTAGTTTTCTGGTTGGAGGTCAATTTTTACCGCACATTCGAGAATCATTTGTGTAGTACTTTGTTAAGAAGTGTTTCTCGTTCAGAAGTTTCCTTAGTATATCTCTTTGCAAAACGTTTTGCAGGTTTCGAAGATGTTCAGTTATTGTCGTGAATACTTATATATCGTCTGAGGGATACTTTTGGAAGCACTCGGAGTTTGCTCGGTTTTTAATGAGCGGGTTATTCGTGAGATTTCTGTTTTAGGGTTATACGATAACCGTTTATTCGTTCCTGGGCGTTTCTTAACAAGTCGTGAATTGTTATCATACACGTTAAGTAACTAGGGAGATCAAGTATTTTAAGCGATAAAAGAGATTTGCAAGAATTTTTAAGTCATATTGCGTTTTCTTATTATCAGAGAAGTTTTAAAGATATCGAGTACAAAGTAAAATACTTTAAAATGTGGGAGGATACGAGTATATATATATGTACCCACTCCCCCTCCCTTTTTGAGAGAGGGGGACAGTTGAACTAGTCTTGTGACGAGTTGCCTACATGCACCTTCTGGGGATCAAGCCGTCTTGTAGATCAGTTAATGTTGTGGGTGTTTTAACACGGGGGTTGCCGCTGTGCTGATCGTATTAGTCGTAGTGATTGTTTCTGGATTGATGAATTCTTCTGAGTATTTCTCCTCTTGTTGGGCTCGAAATCTTGCTTGCTTTCTTTGTACGAGGCCATTGGTCGGGTGGATGACTCTAGATCATGCTTTTTGGAAGAGTTTTCAGTCAGAGACTGAGTTATCTTTGTGTGTTTGGGCTTAGCCATATATGTTGTTGTGATTTGCCTCAACTTATGTTCGGCCAGGAAGCAAAGTCGCGACTGTTTTTGGCATCCCCATATTCCTGCTGTTCCATTTGGACTAAGAAATCTGATGCCCAGGTGATAGGTTGATGGGACTGCCTTCATGGAGGTTATCTAAAGCATTCCCATGATCACGTTATCAATGGTTGGGTGGTGGACAACCGCGAAATCGATGATCCTTGTGACTTCTTTGGCCATGACCAAGAAATTGATTAATCTGAGAGTCATTGACGTTGTGCTAGAGAAACCAGTGAGTGGACTTGGTGTGGGTGTGACTTTGGACAGATCGACGTTCATCTTTCTGAGCGTATCGCGGATGATAACGTCAATGGTAATTCTTGTGTTTACAAGTGTTGAGATGTGATGAGGTAAATATGATTAGAGTTGAAGGTAAAAGACCTGAGGACATTTGGAGAAGATTGGGTTTGGGTCGACCAAGTCGTATAGTCCGTACAGGTCGACTGTACCGTCTGTATGGATCGACCATACATGGACCAAAGACAAGGTTTAACAATGGTAACGTTTAGGAGGGAAGGAGAACAAGCGTTGACAGGATGTCAATGGGTGGAAATGTGAAGGTATCTTGGTCCAAGATTCCAAGACACCAAAGGATGTGAATCACTTTATTGGATTGTTTTAAATGATACACTCCTCTCCTTTAACTACACATGCTCAACCATATATTTTGTTCATCAAGCTTTTGTAATCTCTCTATAAATATTGTAACCTCATCATCAATAATATTTTAAAAAATTCTTAAGCATTCTCTTAGTCTCTTAGTCCTTGTTCCTCATTGGTCGTGGATTTGCTTAAGTCTTTCTTCTAATCTTCTTAAATCTCACTAAATGTCTATCCAAACTCAGATTCTCTAAACATTTTATGGTTTCAGATCCAGGTTGCTTATAATCTATGTTTGATTCGCAAGAAGACTCAAGATCACACCTTTTGTTTTCATCTTATTCCCAAGACTTTCAAAGATGCAAAACAGCAAGTTTGTGTTCTGATTACTCTAAAAAGAGGAAACTATCTCTTGTGGTCTTGGTTGGTGAAGACTTCTATGGGGGTAAGGGCTTGTTGGGACATATCACGTCTGGTGAAGCTCCAAAACTCATGACTCATGAGGAGGGTGTCACAAGCGATGAGGACAAGTGGGAACAAGAAGACATGCTGGTTATGTCCATTCTTAAGAGCTCGTTGGATCCCTCATTCTTGGAAGCGAATAGATATTGTTGATGGCAAAGGTCCTTTGGGAAACACTCAAGAAAGTGTATGGGTGCATCTCAAACTTGAGAAGGGTGTTTGAAGTAAAAAGGGCGATTAACAATCTGGTTCAGGAGGACATGGAGTTTACAAGACATTTGGGAAAGTTTAGAGCTTTATGGTCGGAGCTGGAAATGTTGAGATCCAGCACCACCGAACCAGAGGAGCCAACCGAGAGAAGATAAAAAAGATAAGGTCTTCGGCTTCTTGTGTACCTTGAACCCTACTTACAGTGACCTCATCAAGCACATTTTGAGATCCGGGAAACTTCATGACCTTGAGGACATGTGTGCTCCAATCCAGAAGGAACAAGGGTCCCTTGGGCTCTTTGGAGGCAAAGGAGAGCTGTCTCTAGCTTATCAAGATAAAGTTTCTCAAGCAAACAAAGAAATTCACAACCGATATGAAGAAAGAAAGTTCAATGGGACATGTAATCACTGTAAGAGGCATGGACACAAGAAGAGTCAGTGCTTGATTCTACATCCACACTTTAAGTCGGCTAAGTTCATAAAGGATAAGGATGCAAGAGCTCATCTTTCCTATGAGTCAAGTGAGCAACATGGTTCGAGTGCTACTGGGTCGAATGCTGCAGGTACTTCAAAACGGATCAATGAAGGAGATGGGTGAGAGATGATGGCCATGACAACTCTATTTACTCAACCGAGTAACCAGCCTAGCCAGAAGCAAATGAGAATGCTCTGATTAGGAGATCAGACATTGATGTTCTAATCAAGATCTTCAAGGATAACGGTAACAAATTTGGTAACACTCTTGGGTATTTTTTGGTGCATGCTTGATTGATTCTAGTAACACTGATCACTCTAGGACTGCTTATGAACGAACTAGTATTCTAGGACAGTCTAAGATTGCGTATGAACCAGCTAGAAATATTATCCATTCATACAATGCATTCAACGTGTGTAAACCTTTGGTAATTGATTCTGGTGCATCTCATCACATGATTAGTTACTCTATACTTATTAAAGATATTGAACCGGCTTATGGTCATGTCATGATAGCTAATGTGAGAAGGTTTCAATTAAAGGAGTATGCAATTTGAAATTGTTTGATAAAGAGTCTAGAGCTTTCTATATGCCTGAATTTACTTCAATTTTGTTATCCTTAAAAAGTGCACTTCTGATTTGCAATGCAATTTGATCTATAGCCCTAATGATGTGAAGTTTCAGGATATTGAGAGCAGTAGATTGATTGGGAAAGGAGTAACCAAGGGAGACCTATATATGCTAGAAGATCTTACTCATGTTCCTGATTATACATGCTCATTTACTTCTGCTTTTATGTTGAATAAAGATGCCTTATGGCATGCTAGCCTAGGTCATCCTCATGTTAGAGTTTTGAACTTGATGTTTCCAGGTGTTGTTTTTATAAATAATGAGTGTGAAGCTTGCATTTTAGGCAAGCATTATAAGACTATTTTTCCAACTTCTAATACTACTTATGATAAAGTTTTGATCTAGTTCATTCGGATGTTTAGACTGCACCTTATTTGTCTAGGGGTAATCATAAGTATTATGTGACATTCATCGATAAAAAAATCTAAATACACCTGATTAACTTTGATGGCATCTAAAGGTAGGGTTCTTGAAGCATTTAAAAAATTTCAAACTTATGTGACTACCATTACAATGCCAAGTTAAAAAAAATTTAGATCAGATAATGGTGGGGAATATATAAGCCATGCTTTCTTGCAACACCTTGCCCAACATGGGATCCTTCATCAAACAAGCTGTCCTTAGACTCCTCAATAGAATGGTGTGGCAGAAAGAAAGAATCAACATCTTATGGAGGTTGCATGGTTAATGAGGTTTCATTCTAATGTTCCCAAACATTTCTGGAGTGATGCCGTGGCATCAGCTTGCTACCCCCATCAACCGAATTCCAGCCAAAGTTCTTCAAGATCAGTCTCCTTTTGAGGTTTTGAAAAAGTACAAACCTCCATTGGACTATCTCCGGGTGTTTTGTTGTCTTTGGTTTGGGCTGGTTCCAAGGGAGTTGCATAACAAGCTTGAAGCCAAGAGTATCAAGGCCATTTTTATTGGATATTTAACCACTCATAAGGAGTATAAATGCTATGATCCAGCGAGTAGAAGGATGTTAGTATCGAGGGATGTGAAGTTTGTGGAAACAAAAGGCTACTATGAAGAAAAGAAGTGGACATATTTAAAGGAGTTATCTAAAGAATTAGATAGAGCAGCCTATCTGAGGATGATACCTGAAGGACTTGGTATTAATGTTATAGGACTAGAAGAGAGACACCTCCTATACCCCTGAGAAAGGCTAGTGCACAACAATCACCCCACCTCGACCATGAGAGAGGGAGTGATGAACCTGGTGAAGATATTCATGATCAATGTGAAGGGCAGCAAGTTGAAGAAGAGGTTGGGATGGATGCTGGTGGAAAGGGTCCAAATAGGCCGGGTGGACCAACAAAATGGATCCTTCCCACAAGAGGTACCATATTCCGGAAGGATTGTGTTGAAAAAGTGGATGAAATATATGATCATGTGCAAGAATTGGAGCAGGCTGGTGAGTCAACTTCAGGAATCCCATTGAGAAGAAGTGCAAGATTGAGGAAGGAACCACCAAGCTCAAACTGGGTCTGTACAAGAACTTACTACAATGCTCAAGCCGTGAAGCATCCTTCTCAAGCTGTGGGTTCATTTGCTAAGTATCCTGAGGAGCATTGTGCATTCATGAACATCCTTGATGAGAGCCGCATTCCTAAATCATATGAAGCTATGTTAGAGAAGGCATGGAGAGAATCAGTGGGGGATGAGGCCAATACTATGATCAAGATTGACACTTGGTATGATAGTGAATTACCAAAGGGGAAGAAGGTTGTGTCTAGTAGATGGATCTTCACTATCAAATATCTTGCGAATGGGAAGGTTTATAGGAAGAAAACCAGACTGGTGGCAAGAGGATTTATTCAAACGTATGGTGAGGATTACATTGATACTTTTGCACCAGCGGCCAAGCTTCATACAAGCAGAATTGTGATGTCCTTGGCGGTGAACCTCGAATGGGTTCATTGGCAGTTGGATGTGAAGAATGCCTTCTTGCAAGGAGAGCTTAAAGATGAAGTTTACATGCATCATCTACGTGGTGTGGAACACTGGTCAAGAAGGGAAATGTGTTGAAGCTAAATAGGGCTATCTACGGTCTTAAACAGTCGCCAAGAGCCTGGTATAATACGTTAAGTACAACCTTGAATTGTAAAGGGTTTAGGAAGTCTGAACTTGACCCACCCTCTTCACTCTCACAACCGCCTCAAGTATTGTTGTCCTCCTTCTATATGTTGATGATTGATATACCTTGTTATTTACCAGTTTAATACTTTCATTTGGACCCTATTTAGAGTATGCTATGTATGTATAGACTGTGTTTTAGAGTCTTTTCAGGTCAATGTACATTGTGGAGCATTATGGAGATAATGGAGCTTGGTAGAGCATTCAGAGAAGATATCCAATAGCTGTTCAGCCATAGTCGAGGTCAAGCCTGACTATCGATCGACGGTGCATGCTTGCTGTCGATCGACGGTCTACTCGCAGAGAAATTGGCCGACTTCAAGCCCAAGTCAAGATACGACAAGTTTTAACCTATTTTATAAGGTCTTGCCATTGTTTAGGCAAAAGACACAACACAAGACATATATTTTATAGCATAATATTATTTACAGTTTTCAGTAGTGTTGGGGAGAATATCTGAACTCCTTTAGAAATTTGTATTAGAACTCCATTATTATTCAGTTTATCATGCTTTCTATGATTATGTCTGAGTAATTCTCTTTTTAGATTTAGGGTTCATTATTGTATTGATGAATTAACCCAAAAATAGGATTGCTAGGATGAAAAGATATTCATATTTGGACTTGTGTTTAATGCTTATGTTCTATAGTATCTAACTAGAATCATGAACCTAGGACATCGACAACTACGAGAGTAGGTTCTTTGCCTGAATTGATTCCATTGAGTTAGGTTGTTAGTCACATGCGAGAGCTGATTTGACAAATATAGCGAACGAACTTCCTGTCTAATAAACATCGATCGACACCAGGCCTTCGCCCTCGATCAACTTTTTTGTTCGCATACGAGAGTTGGAACGAGAGGGGGTTGGATTGTGATTAAGGTCCTTGCATATTTCATAATTCCTTGCATCTTATTCATTATAATTCACTTACCTGAAATCCTAGATCTATATTTTCCTTATTTGAATCAGTTAACTTATTTAGCAAATGTCCTTTTTGGAATAAACAATCATTACAAACCTCCTATTTATAGCTTGCCTAGCTTAGATTTTAGAACTCAGAAATCTATTGTGTGCCCTCGCTCTTTTTGGATTCGATCCCTAAGTACGGCAATTTGATTACTCTTGGCAAGAGTAGTTTATAGAGTTAATTTGATAGATTGTCTGCTTTATTATAAACCTTAACCCCCACACTATCAATGGTATCATTATAAGTGGAAGTGATAAAGCTGGTATCAACTCAACTAAGTATTTCCTTAAGTCATTATTTGAAATTAAAGAAATGGGAGAGATAAAATACTTCTTTGGAATTGAGATATGTAGATCCAAGGAAGGTTTGTTTATGTCCCAAAGAAAGTATACACTTGATCTTTTGAAAGATGCAGGAAATTATGGAGGAACGACAACCAAGATGCCTCTTGAAGATGGGTACAAGGTCCCACGTGAGGGGGAGATTGATGATATCAAGCCATTCCGTGACCCTAAGCTTTATAGAAAGCTTGTTGGTCAGTTGATATACTTAACTATTACACGGCCTAATCTATGTTTTGCTGTGAATCAGCATCATTGGCACATGGTGGAAAGGATTCTGATGTACCTGAATGGATCACCGGATCAAGGGGTCTTGATAGTTTGTAATGGGAGCACCAAAGTTGTTGGTTTTTGTGATGCGGATTGGGTTGGTGATAGAGCTGATAGAAAGTCTACTACTGGATATTGTACCTTCATTGGTGGAAATTTGGTTGCATGGAAGAGCATGAAGCAGAAGGTGGTCTCATGTTCTAGTGCAGAAGCCGAGTATAGAGCAATGTTGAAGCTGGAAAATGAGTTAGTTTGGATCAAAGAAATATTAAAGCATTTGGAGATTGATCAAGCTACAACTATGACCATGCATTGTGATAACCAAGCTTCCATCCACCTTGCCTCCAACTCGGTGTTCCATGAGAGGACCAAAAATATTTAGGTAGATTACCATAAGGTGAGACAAATGATTGTACAAGGACTCATATTATCGTGCTACACTAGAAGTAAAGATAAATTGGCTGATGTGTTTAACAAGACAACAAGACAAAGGACAATGGAGTCCTTTCATACTCGTCGAGAACTCATTAATCTCACCAGAAGTTGCTAGTCCCCTTAGTCATGAGGTCTTCACTATTTTCCCTCATCAAGGTTTTATCCCAATGGGTTTTCTTTGATGAGATTTTAATGAGGAGAATCTCATGGCTTCCAAGCTTGACTGGTTCCCTTGGTCAAGCTTGAGGATACTGTTGAGATGTGATGAGTTAAATATGATTAGAGTTAAAGATATGAGTCTTGAGGACATTTAGAGAAGATTAGGTTTTGGAACGACCAAGCCGTACAGTCCATACGGGTCGACCATACCGTCCGTACGTGTTGACCGTACATCGACCAAAGGCAAGGTTTACCCGGATTGGGTAAAATGGTAACTTGGCTGACTTCACCTTTCTTACTTCCCTGATCCGGTCGTTGAGAAGGGAATGAGAACAAGCCTTGACAAGCTGTCAGAGGCTGGAAAGGTGAAGGTATCTTGGTCCAAGATTTCAAGATACCAAAGCATGTGAAGCACCTTATTGGATGGTTTCAAATGAGACATTCATTCTCCTTTGTCTACACACCCTCAACCTTATCTTTATTCATCAATCTTTTGTAATCTCTATAAATATTTTAACCTCATCACAAATAATACTTTGCCAATTCTAAAGCAATCTTTTATTCTCTTAGTCATGGTTCCTCATTAGTCTCGGATTTGCTTAAGTCTTTCTTCTAATCTTCTTAAAATCTCCCTAAATGTCTATATAAACTCAGATTCTCTATACATTTTAACAAGGACTCTGGAAATTTCGAGATCCTTTATCACGAGATTGATTACGAGTGGAACGCAGTGGGGTTTGACGATTCCGACGGTCTCCTGTTCGTCGAAAGTGATTGTATCGTTCGGGAAGTCTCTGACGGGGACTGGTATGAGACTGTCTTACATATATGTCAATAAGCCTTTATTGAAGAAACGGTATCGCGGAAGTATTGCGATCCTCCGATGATCATTTTTACCCTGGGACGATTGTTTTCATTGCCTTTTCATATGCCGTTCTTGCCCGTTTTCCGTTTTCGTCCGATTGATTTCCTTGAGGAGCGTTTTCAGCTGGTGGAATTTGATTGGTCTTTGGCGGATGGTTGGTATCTCAAATGAGGTCTTTTATATTTATTACCTTCAAATTTTTTCATGTGAGCAGTTTTGTCGTTAGCCTCGCATTGAGAACTTTGCAGTTCATAGTGGAGTGGCCCCTAGTTTGGTGAAACTCGTAGAATGTTGTTTCTTCGTAGGTCGAGTTTTGGGTCCATGTATTTTACAGATGTTCTTCCTCGTTCTGACGCGAAGTGGATGGTATAATTGTGGGCTCCCTAGACGTCTCCTTCCTTGTGATGGATGTACTTGTTGTTACGAGAGGTTTTTGTTTTAAGCTTATGCTTTGATGCTTCGTCTGTCGAGGATGTACTTCTTATTTGATGTTTCTGCGAAAGGACTTTCATCTCCTCTTCGATGATGAGATAGTTTGTTGCTTTATGAAGAGCATCCTGGATCATACGCGGATTCCCGAGAATTATCCACTTCCTGAATTTCAACTTGTACCAAAGAGTCTCCTAAGCGCATTGATAGCCACCTTATCGCTGATTCCGCTAACTCTAGACATGAAGATTTAAAACATGTTCATGTAGTCACGAAGAGGTTCATCTTCCTTTTGGGATAAGCTCCAAAGATCAACATTGGAGGTTTCCTTATTCATGAACATCGAGTATCGCTTGAGGAATTCCAAAGCGAGTTGGAAGAAGCTTCCGATGGAGTTCTGCTTTAAGTGAGAAAACCATTCGAGTGCTGCTCCCTTGGGATGCTCGACGAAGAGGCGACAATAGCCGGCGTCCTTTTCTTTTTCCCTGTGTTTGGCCCTACCCATCGCGATCTAGAAGGTCTGCAGATGCGCTTTTGAGTCGCTTGTTCCATCGTATACAAGGATTTTGATCTTTTTGGGATCCAAAACTTTTGTTTCAATGACACGAGCATTGAACGGAGTTTTCCAAGCTTCTTCGAGGAGTCTATCGATCTCAGGTGTGGCACCGGTGGCGTGGTGAATTTGAAACTTCACCGCTTTTACCGCTGTAGTCGTTTCTGTAATATAATCACGGAGATCGCACATCTCATTGGGGGTTACTGCCAACAATTTTCCTAGTTTGTTGGCGTTTGATGTGAGTGATTCTGGCCTGCTCTTCAGCTAACTTTTCCTACTCTACCCAGAAGATGTTTTCTTCTTCTTCATTCATGGGTATATTGAATGAAGAGTTCTCCTGAGCCACGCGGCTTCTTTTCCTCCTTGGATGCACGTCAGTGTCTTCATCCGAAGAGTCGGACTGATCGCTGGGTTCCAAGTTGATCTGTTTGACTTCGCCAGCCTCCATTTCTTGCTCGAGAGGTTGGGTATTTTCTGCATTCGGCTGAGTCACGTCAACTTTTTCTTCGTCAGGATTCGATCATATTAAACAATCTGTGTATTAGTAGACCTATCGTGCGGAGTCGTGAAGTCGAGTCTTCTTCCGCGGATTTTGGTTGTTCCACACGGAAGAACGCCCTTGGTTCCCGATAATAGGGTTTCAACCTATTTAGCAAGAGAACTCGTGACCTTGTCTTGTTCGGCCGACATCTTTTTGAGAGTCGAGAACAACTCTTTAATCTTCTCGAACGTGGTGGTGTTTGCGTTAACCGCGAACACATTCGCTTCTGGAGTGCTTTTAACGTTGTCGTCGATGGCATTACCATCGGAGGTGGTTAATTTTCCCAAGCGTATGTAGCCATATTTGACCAAGCAGTTTGTGGCTGTGAGTTAGATTGATCCATAACCCCCTCATTCTAGCGCAAAATTATGGTAACCGAAATTCACACCGTCAATTTCCATAATCGGAGGAAAGCTAAGAAACCCTAACTTTACCTGAGGTCCCGGATTTCTGGTGAGTTTAACAACAAGTAATCAAATGATAAGCAATACACACGAAATAACTGAATATGAATTGCGAGTGAAAAGAAAGATCTTATGGAATCGTCTTTGCACGCTGCGATAATACAGCAGGTTTTAAGATCTTTGGTCACAAGAGCTGTCGGCGTGTCCCTAGTTCTAGCACCTAAACCTTAAACCTAGTTTGAGTCGCAACTTGATTACAAAAACAAAATTGCTCAAAATCTTTCTAAGTCCTAAGCTTTTTGCTGAGAATTTTGTGTGTGTCTTGCATCCCTATACTTTGATTCCCTTATATATGCCTTCGAAGGTCGATCATCTTTCCTTTTCTGCCCTTGATTCGATTTTTTCCTTCCGCAAAAATCTTCTTTATCTTCTCAATTTTTCCATAAATATCTCTAAACTTGACAAATTATCTTCTTTTCCATTTATCTTATGTGGAAATCCGGTAAACCGTCATTTTAATCGGGCTCATTCTATTCTAAAATTTTAAGTGGTCCTTTATCGCGTTTTAGACCCTCTTGGGCCATTTTGCATTTAAATGGTTTTTGTGATTTCTTATGGAGAAATCATCCTTCATACAATTACACGATGTTGGTTTTGTAAAATAATAAACCAATCCTATATCCGAGATAACATTGGTGTTTAAGTTTATTGTTATTGTTTTATACGATTGACTCAGAGTTTTACGAGAAAAAAAAGTCTTTGCATTTTTCATCGTAAAACTTTAACGAAAACTAAAATCCAGACGAAACAAGAAAAATCCTAGTCAAGATCCAAAGGAGAGAGTGATGAAGATGATACGGTCTAGTCCCCATGGGCAACTAGACATTGTATGTGTCTAGTAGCCCATGGGCGACTAGAATTTGTCGAGGGTCTAGTTGCCCATGAGAAACTAGACGTTGTACTCGTCTAGTCGCCCGTGGATGACTAGACCTTGCAGAGAGTCTAGTCGCCCATGGTCGACTAGAAGTTTTACGCGTGTGGTCGCCTGTGGGTGACTATACCTTGCGGAGAGTCTAGTTGGCCATGGGCGAGTAGACACTACGCGTCTAGTCGCCCATGGGCGACTAGACTTTGTAAAGATTCTTGTCGTCCATGGTCGACTAGACTTTGTTAAGGGTCTAGTTGCCCATGGGAGACTAGACATTGCGTGCCTAGTCGCCTAGTCGCCCATGGGCAACTAGACTTGGAAGTGATGCAGTTGTTTCTACGATTGTACGGATTGATTCGTTGATCAGGACGAGATGGGTAGGGCGATGAGGAGTTCAGATGCGACGGTTTCTTATTTTCTTTTTACTTGAAAGAGAGATAACGTTTCCACGGTATTTTTTTGGCATTGATTCCGTCGTGACCATTTTTTACCCCAACAATTGATGCATGTAAACTTCTCCTGTCAGCTTGGTCTGAAGAAAGGCATGATTGACATTTAGTTAACGTAATTTATAGCCTCCACTTTCTGAAACACAAAGCAATGTCTGAACGGTTGTAGCTTTTATTACCGGACTAAACGTCTATGCGGAATTAACTCCATATTTCTGGTTATATACATGAGATATTAATCTTGATTTTCTCCTGCCATGACAGCTGTTAGGTAACCATTTATATGTAAAAAGCCAACGGCAACCAATCACATTTTGTGTTGGTGATGGTGGAACTAAGTCCCAAGTTCGGTTCTGTATTTGCGCATTAAATTCTTCAGAAAAGGCTAGTCTCCAGTGCTCATCTCGCAGAGCTTGGTTTATGGTTGTGGGTTCAGGTTTGTGCTTTGTATTGGCTTGCCCAGAGAGGGAAAACTTTTTCGTTGGTTTGGTGATATTGTTTTGGGAGCGAGTACGCATTCTTTTGGATGGTGGGGCAGGTTGAGCTTGGGTTTCAATGGTTGATGAGGTTTGACTTTGATTTGTTGGTTGTGGTGTAGGTTCTGTTTCAGGTTCGTTTGTAGTAACTGGTTGGGTTATAGGAGGCACAGATTGAGTACTACCTGCAGTAAGCTTAGGTTGACGAATAGAAGAGGTTGAGTTAAGTAAGATAGAACCTGGGTTTGTTTTTTGGGTTGCACACGTCTATGAAGCCTCCTGCATTGTTGTTGGTACCACAACCAATGGAGGTGGTATGTGAAGGTCCGAGCTCAGGTGCACCATGGATGTAGGGTCAGACGAAGACGGAGCTTTACGAGGAATGACAGTAACTGGTGGTTTCCATCGAGATGACGTTTCTGCCTGCGTTCTGGTATCGGTTTGAGATTCGTGTTGGATGAAGGGAAATCGATTTTCATCGAATTGAGCATGTCTCGAAACATACATTCTTTGGTGGTGAAGGTCAAGAGAAAGATAGGCCTTTGTGTGAGTGATTAACCAAGAAACACACATGGCTTTGACCTGTCTTCAAGCTTGTAAGAGTTGTAGGGGGTAACCATGGAAAGCATAAGCAACCAAAAATTTTGAGATTTTTGTAGTTTGGAGTCTGCTTGAATAGTTTTTCATAGGGTGTCTCCATTTCAAGGAAAGCCATGGGCAGTCTGTTGATGACATACACCGCAGCTGCGAATGCAAATGGCCAATAAGTCTTTGGAACTGCCGATTGAGATAGGAGAGTTGATGTGTTGTGATTTTTCATAGTTTTAGCTTTGTATTTTCATATATATTCATGCATTAATCTTACATTTATTTGCATTTAGAGTCTATTACATGTTCATTTGCATCTTGTAGGTGTTGGATGAGCTATTTGGAGTTTTGGAGGTGATTAGAACACAAAAGGAGCAAAAGAAGCATCAATCGATCGATTCAAATGCATGGGAAATCAAGATCGATCGATCCAAGAAAGCCGAGAGCAAAATGGTAAAGTGATCGATCGATCCGAAATCCAGATCGATCGATTTGGACATGGATCGATCGATCCATTTATACGAAAAAAATGGATCGATCGATCGGGACATTGAATATAACTTTTGCTCGAAGAAATACACACGGATCGATCGATCCGTTTTTGGACAAAAAACAGATCGATCGATCCAGACAGCCTGTGTCACTTTTCATGTGCTGGACGAGTTTGGTGGATCAAGTGGCCTAACTTTCTCTACCTTTTTCTGAAGAGCCAAGTATACATTTACCTTGTGAAGGGTCAAAAGGTGTGTGCAAATGGGATAAAGTGGAAGAAACATCAATGAGTGTGTTTTATTTTAGATCTAGATCTTAACTTTGTAACATGGGGGATGGGTTGTTCTTCACCTATAAATAGAGCCCCAAACCCCATGGCAAAACACACCATCTCCTTCTCAGTCTTCTTCTGTCTAATAGAGTCTATCACTTTCATTTTAAGTCTTGTTTTGCATTCTATTTTAAGTTCTTGTTTGAAAACAATTGTTCTTAAGTGTTCTTGAAGTTTATGTTATAAAGTCTTGTTTTCTTTAGCTATTCTCTTCATCTACATTCTGATTCTTGTTTTCATATATTATATCATCTTGATTATGCTTCTATCCATCATGGGATTAAGTGTAAACAAGATGATTAGTGAGTAGTCATCCTTAGGATCAATGGGTTAGGTAGATTAATGGGTGGTTAAGAAAAGAGTTAAGATGTTCTAATGGTAAAGTACTTAAATTTCTATGCTTACTAAGTGTTCTTAATGCTAGATTGATTTTGGCCATTTTAATCTAGATCCTAAGTGTTTGTAGGGCATCGAAAGTGTTTGCATAATGCTTGAAATAACTTAGTAATGCTCTAGTAAACAAAACGAACGGAAGTTGATGTTTAGATTTCTAGGTGGCTAGTAGACTAAATCTTAATGTATGTTTGAGTGAACAAAACGAACGGAAGTTGATGTTTAGTTCATAATTGCATAAGGGTTTCTACCATCGAAAGTGGATTAACCTATATTGAATGAGTTCTAGGCCTATAGAAAGATATGTTTATTTGAAGTTAGACACCTTGATTTAGAACTACCACCCTGAAATCGATTACCTAAGTACCCATTGGTTCTTCTTTGTTTAATTTGTATTAAAACTTGATCATTTCACATTGTTTCCTGCTACAACAAACCTCATTTGATTGCACTTAGATTAAGCCAAATGATCTGTATTCTTAGTGCTTAGAATCACTAGAGTTTGGATTGACACCTTAAGTACTACAACAACTTAAGGATTAAACTTATCCGACATCAAGTTTTGGCGCCGTTGCCATTCTCTAGTTTTGATTTTGACATTAGGATTTGGTCATTACTTGAGACTAAGTCTTATTTTTCATTTTAAATTTACTAATTCTCTATCTTCATCTCTCTTTGGATGACAGGTGCATGAACTTAAGAAGCAAGGGTTCAACAAATCTTGCACCACGAGTAGACAACATCAAAGCCTTAGAAAGAGAGTTGGGAAGACAGAGAAGAGAAAGAGAAAAGCAAGCCCACTTGCATAGATTGGGGCTGGAAATGGAGAGGAACCCAAACCAACCTGAAGGTGTCTATGGAGTTGATGATCATAGACAACACAACCAAGGAGTCCCTCTTGGAGCTGATCAAGGAGGACCTGGTCAAGGAGCTGCACACCTTAGGCCACAACATCAAATCCGCCAACCACAAGGCATTGGCACCTTTGATAAGCCACATATCCATGGGAGTAGCTTGGGAATTCGTGCACCAGATGTGGGCAACAACAACTTCGAAATCAAGGCGAGCCTAATCAACATGATAGAAGGAAACAAGTACAATGGTCTGCCCTTGGAGGATCCAATAGATCACTTACATCATTTCAACAAATATTGTGACACCACAAAGACCAATGGAGTTTCAGAAGATGCTTTGAAGCTGAGATTGTTTCCATTCTCACTTGGAGGAAAGGCACACATATGGGAGAAGAACCTCCCAAGTGACTCCATAAACACTTGGGCAGAATGCACGGAAGCTTTCCTCAACAAATTTTTCTCAAATGCAAGGACTGCCAAGTTACGGAGTGACATCACAGGATTCAAGCAGATGCATCTAGAGAGCTTTGGTGAAGCATGGGAAAGGTTTAGAGGGTATCAAGCACAATGCCCGCACCACGGGTTCAACAAGACTAACCTACTCAACATATTTTATAGAGGTATCTTACCTACTCATAGAAGCCGCCTAGATACTGCCAGCAATGGTCACTACTTGGGAAGAACTGAAGAAGATGCTTGGGAGCTGGTCGAGAACATGGCTCACAGTGACTCAATATACAATGATGAGTACGATAGGCACAACAGAGGGGGAGCAAATGAAGATGCTTCCACAAAGAAGGAACTAAAGGCCCTACAAGAGAAGATGGACCTGCTGCTCAAGGAGAGAAACACTCATGCATAAGCCAACTATGTGGGAAACCAAGGCCAACCCCCTACTCAAATGTTGAATGAAGAAGAGGTGTGCTACATCAATGCCAATGGTGCATGGTACAAGAAAGATCCAAACTTTCCTTACCAACCAAGAGACCAAGGAAACTACAACAACAACCAGCACTACCAAAACAACTACCAGCAAAAGCCACCATACAACAATCAACAAGGAGGATATCAACAAAAGCAAACATACCCACCCGGCTTCAACAACAAAAGCAACCAGTATACTCAAGGACCAGCCAGCTCATCACAACCACCACAACAAAACACAAGTATTGAGACAATGCTCAAGCAAATACTTGAATCTACCACTTCAACTAAGATGAAGATCAAAGATGAACTGAAGACAATGAATTCACGAATTGAAGGGATTTACTGCGAGGTCAACACCAAAATCCAGAACTTGGAGAATCGGTTTGCTTCCTTTGCCTCCACCTCACAACGTCCTATGGGATCACTCCCTGGAAAATCAGAGCAAAACCCCAAGGAGACAATGCATTCCATCACACTTCGAAGTGGAAGGCAACTACCAAGGAAAATTCTCCTCAAGGATGATGAGAATCAAGGTGGGGAGGTCGCCATTAATGTTGATGATGAAGTGGTCATTGTAGATGAGAAGACAGATGAGGAGATAATGGAGAAAATGGTGGAAGCCAAAGGAAAGAGAAAGGTGGGAGAAGAGAAACCAGTTGAGAACAAGAATGATGCTACCACCACCACCAAACCAACTCCATTCATTCCACCTCCTTATGAGCCAAAGTTACCCTTTCCGGGACGATTCAAGAAGCAGCTGCTAGAGAAGTACAAGGCACTCTTTGAGAAACAGATGAGTGAAGTGCAGATCACAATGCCAATCATTGATGCATTTATGCTTGTTCCTCAATATAGCAAATTCTTGAAAGATGTTGTAGCTGAGAAAAAAAAAGAACTGGAGGGCATGACGGTCCTTACTCACGAGTGCAGTGCCATCATCAAGAGATTATCCATACCAAGGAATCTAGAAGATCCAGGCAGCTTCACCTTGCCATGTGCCATAGGTCCATTGGCCTTTGAGAAATGTTTGTGTGACTTGGGAGCAAGTGTAAGCCTTATGCCTCATTCTGTTGCAAAGAAGCTAGGTTTTACACAATACAAGAAGTGTAGGATATCATTGGTGTTGGCTGATCGCTCTGTGAAGCTCCCCATAGGAATCTTGGAAGATCTTCCAGTCAAAATTGGGGACTATGTGGTCCCTACCGATTTTGTGGTCTTGGAGATGGATGAAGAGCCTAAAGATCCCCTAATTTTTGGAAGACCATTCTTAGCCACTGCTGGAGCCGTTGTGAATGTGAAAGATGGCAAGATAGCTCTTCACCTGGGGGAGGGAAACACTCTTCACTTTGACATCAAGGACGTGATGAAGAAACCCACCATTGAAGGGCAGATGTTCTACATTGATGAGATGGAAGCCCTTGCTGATGAGTACCTAGAAGAGTTAGCACTAAAAGACTCCCTACAACATGCTCTCACCAAAAACAAAAAGGCTCAGCTCATTGAAGATGGAGTGAGCTTGGAGTATCAGAAGCTTCTCAATTCCCATAAAGAGTTAGTCGACAAAGGCATGTTCCTGGAACTGCCACAAACTGATCAACATGTCGCCTCGGTCGCTGTCAAAAAGGATGATTGGAGTGAACTCAAGGCTCCCAAAGTCGACCTTAAACCACTCCCCAAGGAGCTCAGGATTTACATGGCAGCCACACCAGAGGAGGGAGGAACTTCAATTCCACTTTCCGATCCAAAACCAGCCTGATCCAAAGAAAAAGGAAGTCAAGCTAGAGACTTAAAACAAGCTCACTTGGGAGGAACTCCCATGTCTATCCCTATATATAATTGTTTTATTTGTGTGATTTTCTTTTGTGTGTTTAATAAGTGTGTTTGATTTTTTTTCAGATGACTCTCCATATCAAAGTAGAAGGATGTCCACTAAATCAAAGAAGACAGATGCCATCCACCAAAGCAACAAATGTTAGAATTATCCAGCTCCTTCCAGCAACTCCAATTAGCTAAGTGTCTCTCCAACTATTGTAAATATATAGCTTTCATGTTTATTTCTTCTAGTCCTCTTCTTTCACATTGCTCTCACACAAGAGACTGTGTGAAGTAAGTGTGGGGGGAGAGTTTACCTATTCATTAACTATTTGCATAAAAAACACATAAAAATAAAAAAATTAAAAAAATATATATATATATATATATATTTGCATTTAGATTGCATTCATGCATTGGGAGCTTACCTTACGAGGAATACAAACCTTGAAACTCTTCTTGAAACTTGTTTTTGTGTGAGATTTGACATTCTTCTTGAAACCAACTCCAAATGAACTTAAAGCTAAATGAACTTAATCCTTCTTGCTTATGGGTACTTGTATACTTGATCATGGATCATAAACATTTGGGTTTGATTTTATCCTTCTACCATTCTTAGACAACCCAAATGGCACCTCCTTACCCTTAAAACCCTTACCATTCTTTGAAGCCTAATCATATTTGTTGAGTGAGGTCTCTTTTGATAGCTTGTCATGTGCAAAAACTTGAGAGTATTAGAGGCGACATTGGTTGTTCTTATGTTGGGCTAGCTATAAAACCTCTTGAGAGCTAGCAGTTAGGTTGGGAAGTCTGGTATTGTTTTACAAAAATCTATCTTGGGTATAAAAGGGTATGATAAGTGAAAGAGATGAACCAAAGGAGTGAAAAGAAAAGAATGAACAAAAGAAAAAGAAAATCAGTCTCTAGTTGGTTCAAAAGAAAAAGATAAGAAAGAGTTCACTGGATGAGTAAAGAGAGTGATCTTAACGTCTTTGGGATGAATTAATTTCGAAAATTAACACCAAGAAAAAAGGGTAGAGTTGAAGATCATCTAGGAAAAAGGGAAGAATAAGAACAATCAATGTATGCATAAGTTGTCTCTTTTCTTAGATTGATTTTGCATAATGATCATGCTCCTACTTTTGAGTGTAAGCCACTAAAAAGAAATGTGTTTGAACCCCTCTTACATGCTCATTAAACCATTTCACTTACCAAGCCAAATGATCGAGATCAAGTTTCCATTTGCAAGAATTCACCTTGTTAGCTTATGCTTAATTGAATGTGAGAGTTGGTTGTGAAGTAATGTCGATTGAGGATCCGTAAACTTGTGTAAAGCTATGAGTTCAGGAAATGTATACCTTAGTTCTTAGCTCCCATTTTCATTATCTCTCCCTTTGATCTTAATTAAATTACTTGAGGACAAGTAAAGGACTAGTGTGGGGGAGTTGATGTGTTGTGATTTTTCATAGTTTTAGCTTTGTATTTTCATATATATTCATGCATTAATCTTACATTTATTTGCATTTAGAGTCTATTACATGTTCATTTGCATCTTGTAGGTGTTGGATGAGCTATTTGGAGTTTTGGAGGTGATTAGAACACAAAAGGAGCAAAAAGAAGCATCAATCGATCGATTCAAATGCATGGGAAATCAAGATCGATCGATCCAAGAAAGCCGAGAGCAAAATGGTAAAGTGATCGATCGATCCGAAATCCAGATCGATCGATTTGGACATGGATCGATCGATCCATTTATACGAAAAAAAATGGATCGATCGATCGGGACATTGAATATAACTTTTGCTCGAAGAAATACACACGGATCGATCGATCCGTTTTTGGACAAAAAACAGATCGATCGATCCAGACAGCCTGTGTCACTTTTCATGTGCTGGACGAGTTTGGTGGATCAAGTGGCCTAACTTTCTCTACCTTTTCTGAAGAGCCAAGTATACATTTACCTTGTGAAGGGTCAAAAGGTGTGTGCAAATGGGATAAAGTGGAAGAAACATCAATGAGTGTGTTTTATTTTAGATCTAGATCTTAACTTTGTAACATGGGGGATGGGTTGTTCTTCACCTATAAATAGAGCCCCAAACCCCATGGCAAAACACACCATCTCCTTCTCAGTCTTCTTCTGTCTAATAGAGTCTATCACTTTCATTTTAAGTCTTGTTTTGCATTCTATTTTAAGTTCTTGTTTGAAAACAATTGTTCTTAAGTGTTCTTGAAGTTTATGTTATAAAGTCTTGTTTTCTTTAGCTATTCTCTTCATCTACATTCTGATTCTTGTTTTCATATATTATATCATCTTGATTATGCTTCTATCCATCATGGGATTAAGTGTAAACAAGATGATTAGTGAGTAGTCATCCTTAGGATCAATGGGTTAGGTAGATTAATGGGTGGTTAAGAAAAGAGTTAAGATGTTCTAATGGTAAAGTACTTAAATTTCTATGCTTACTAAGTGTTCTTAATGCTAGATTGATTTTGGCCATTTTAATCTAGATCCTAAGTGTTTGTAGGGCATCGAAAGTGTTTGCATAATGCTTGAAATAACTTAGTAATGCTCTAGTAAACAAAACGAACGGAAGTTGATGTTTAGATTGCTAGGTGGCTAGTAGACTAAATCTTAATGTATGTTTGAGTGAACAAAACGAACGGAAGTTGATGTTTAGTTCATAATTGCATAAGGGTTTCTACCATCGAAAGTGGATTAACCTATATTGAATGAGTTCTAGGCCTATAGAAAGATATGTTTATTTGAAGTTAGACACCTTGATTTAGAACTACCACCCTGAAATCGATTACCTAAGTACCCATTGGTTCTTCTTTGTTTAATTTGTATTAAAACTTGATCATTTCACATTGTTTCCTGCTACAACAAACCTCATTTGATTGCACTTAGATTAAGCCAAATGATCTGTATTCTTAGTGCTTAGAATCACTAGAGTTTGGATTGACACCTTAAGTACTACAACAACTTAAGGATTAAACTTATCCGACATCAAGAGTCATCCCTGTTTCTACAATATGACAGTGCTTGCGTTTGGAGAGCCCATTGTGTTATGGTGTGTGAGTCGGTGTGGTGAGATAGGAGATGCCTTGTTCAGTCAAGTAGGAGCGTAATGCTATGTATTTCCCTCGTTATCAGAGTATAGGGTTGTGATTTGCGACCGGAACTGCTTCTCGACAAGTGCTTTAAACGCAATGAACGTTTCTCTGACTTGCGATTTCTTTTGTAGTGGAAATAACCAAGTATATCGGGTGAAATGGTCTATGAGAACAAGATAGTATTTATGGTTGTCAAGAGATGGGATTGGTGAACTCCAAACATCACTGTATATTATTTGTAAGGGTCGGTTTGAGGTTAGAGAGGTTTTTGAGAAAGGCAATTTATGAATTTTATTGATTAAGCAATGAGTTCAAGAAAATGGTTTTGACGAATAATTTGAAACTGGTAAATGAAAGCGAGAAACAACAGAGTTTAAGACTGAAACATTGGGGTGACCCAAACAGGCATCTCAAGAAATAAAACTGTTTTTTTGTGTTGATGAAGCAAAGAGCGCTTGGATAGTCGTTGGGGAAACAGGCCATTCATAAAGCTCGTCTTTAGTCCATCCTTGGAGTAACAGGATCCCTGTGCTGAGATCCTTCACCTGAAAATGTGCAGGAAAGAATTCAACAAACACATGGTTAGAGTTGCAAAATCTATAGACATAAATGAGGTTCTTATGGATATTTGTAACACAAAGGACTTTATTTAAAACTTAGGGACAAGGGTAAGAGTTTAGTAAAGTTGAACCTTTAATCGAGATATTGAGATCGGAGTTGTCGCCTATGAGAACGACGTCATTGCCATTGTATGGCTGACAGAGAGACAGGTTTGCGAGATCGCTTGTTATGTGGTGTGTTGCACAGGTGTCAAGGAGCTAATTTTCACTTGTGTATTGAGGACCAACAGCTACATTCGCCCTCGGTTGCCATGGTGTGAAGGGACTGTGTTGCTGTACCATCTCGTTGTTGATGTTGCGACTTGGGGCCTGAAACTGCAGATATCGTCGAATACTATGGCCCTGTATGCCAAAGATTTGGCACTGTTCTAGGTAAGGACGGAAGTGAACGTTTCTTGTCTGTTTCGATGTTGCTGTGGAGGCCAGTTGATAGAGTGGTTGTTGTTGTTGTTGTTGTTGTTTGATCTGCTGTTGTAGCTGTTACGATTGCCTCCATTGTAGTTATTGTTACCACGGTAGTTAGGGACGTTTGCAGAGATCAGAAGTGAAGCTGTTGGTTTGTTTGCTTGAAGTTTTTCTTCAGGGTTCAAGAGACGTTCATGAATCTATGTGAGAGACGGTGTTGTGTTTTTTCGATTTGATCCACAATTGGTTTGTAGTCCTCTGGCAGCCCTTCGAAAATGAACTCAACTTGATCTTGTGCTCTAGAGGTTTCCCAAGGATCGCGAGTTGATCAAATATTGTCGTTTGACCCTGGAAGAAATCATCAATCGATTTTGTGTACTTCTTCCAATTCTTGAGTTGCTGTCGGACCTGATTGATGTGTGCTCTGCTTGGCTTCGCATAAGTCGACGCAAGTGTATCCCAGATCTCACGAGCAGTGGTGGCACGTGATAGGAGGGGCTGGATGTTGGCGGAGATTGCTCCAAGCAAGGTGATGTTCACCATCTTGTCTTGCCTTTTCCAATGAGTGTATTCTGGATTTGCAACAACTGTGCCGTCAGTTGTGATTTTTATAGCAGGGACGACCAAAGTCCATCAAGATATCCTGCTAGTTCATAGGCGTTGAAGAGAGAATGCACTTGTTTGCTCCACATGAGATGGTTTTCACTTGTAAATTTGGCAACATTGGTCATATTAACGCTGAAAAGGGTTTGATTGTCTAGAACAACTTGTTCATTGGTTGAGATTGGGGAGTTTTTGGAAGAAATCATTTTGAAAGAAATGAAGTTGGCGGCTTAGAAAAAAAATTCTTTTTAGGGTGGCTCTGATTCCATATAGATTAGGGAACTTGTTTAACATAAGAGGCTAAATATACAAGTACTTAACTAGGGTAATTAGTCTATAATTATAATAAAGCCCTTTACAATATCTATATCTCTATACAAGTCCATGATTCCAGACCCGACAATTAGTTAAGGTGTGTTCATTCTTGATTTATATCTAGTGGTGTTAAACAAGAAACTGAACCCGATTCAGTCCCAGTTTTGAGTTATTATCTAAAATATCTTGTGAGTCTGATCCAAATATATATTTATTTACAATCATTTCTTGAAAAGAGCTCAATTTTATTTGTGAATGCACAAAGACCATAATTTCATCGGAGTTTATTCCATCTGATTCAAAATAACATTCCCTCCATTTTTAAAGACATGACATTTTAGAAAGAAAAAAATGTTTCAAATTACATGATGTTTGCAGTTTTTAATGTGAAATTTACTGAATTTTTATAGTATATGATTCTCTATATTATGCGGTCTATTTTTATATTGGTTAGTTTATGATTAGGTAGATAGTTAATGATTATTTTTTGTTTTGGAAATATACAAAATTGAACGTTTTCTTAATTTGTGTGCAAAAGTTTATAACGACATCTATTAAAAGTGGAGGGAGAATATAATTTTATAAGTTTTGAATACAGATTAAGGAATTGCTAACTTTTATTCAATATATCTCATTTGTATAAAAACAACAATAACTACATTTAACTCAACTAATTGCATTGCAGAATACAGATGGTTATAAACATCAAACTACATTAACTATGTGCATAAAAACTTGAAAACACCACTTAAATTAAAACACAAAAATCCTAAAACACCACTTAAAGTGGAACAGAAGGAGTATTCATTCGTCATAAACCAACAACTACAAAAGTATTAAAAAGGATTTAACATGATAACATTGGCCGAAACAAAGCTTACGAACTTTTATTTCTTATCAGAACTTTAAAATTTTGTAGCTAGGGCTTCATTTTTATTTGACATCTTTAGAGCAATCTTATTGGTTGAGTTCTAAAGTTGAATATCTAAGTAAGAAATTATTATTATTTTTATTAAATGATAAAAATATATGTTAGAAATAATAACACCAATATAAAACAAACACATAAGAGCACCATTAGTGGAGGTTTCTCCACAAGTCTCTCACACATCTATAACAATAAAATAGATTTTTCTCCTTCCACAGAGCTCCACATCATCAAGAAGAAGTAGGTGAATTTCGCCACTTGACACATCCATATTTTTCTTTTTTCTAACTGTGTCGCTGAGATTTTAGGTTGAGCCATTGAAACTATTTATTTGTTAATTGATGTCAACCTTAACTTTTCTTTCACAAGACCCACCCTTCTCAAACACTACACTCTTTCACAATATTTTCAGTTGCATTGAGACTTTTCGATTTTTCTCATCCAAATTTATTGTTGTTATCAATTTTTAGTGCCTTAATCTCCTCTTCCCCACTATTACATAAATAGTTCTTCCATTCGATACAGTTACACTGTTACTCGTCCTCTCGGGTTGAGTGATATAACAGTGACCCATGGATCATCTCTACTCCTAATCCGAGGATACTTGATATAGCAAACCAGTAAAATATTAAAAATCTATATGTAAATTAGTAATAGTACTATACAAACAAATAAATCATTATGAATAAATTGACATATATATATTTACTTGATCGGCTTGCGAAGCAAGAATAAAAGGATCATAATATTGCAGCTTTCGTCGCGAATATACTGATGTAACACCAAATGCATCTGTTCTCACGCCTCAATCTGCAGTGTTGTCGTACCAATCACAATAGAAAACAGTACACCGCAATCCAACCATGCCCGGATACTTGATTTCTAAAATTTCGCGTATATTCCCATAGTACACATCATCTCCAGATGCAGACGAGACACCAGCATCATAAGTTGTACTTGAACGTCTGCTCTTTTGATCTGTGAATGCATATCCTCGAGTACAAAATTTCGGATATGACTTCACAACATGATGTGGTCCACACACCATCTCGCGTATCCAATCGTCAAATGTTTAACCTCTGGCAATTCAAGCATACACCTTTTAATAGAAAATATGTTATAGCAATATCTGTGAATTGGTATAATTATGTGATTAATAATATTTTGTTAAAAGCACTCACATAACCAAGCATCCAAGTAGAAGTTTTCTCTACTTCAGTTATTCAAGTTCCTCTTTTGTGTCGTGTCTATGAGTGAACCGCTTTTCAGCCATGAAAATCCTTTACACATAAATAAAATTAATTAAGATTTAAATTACAACTTGTTAAAATAATAATTTTTTTTAATTTTTAAACAAATTATATATGTACCTCTCATATTGAAGAATATCTTCGCAGTTGGTGAGCAAATATGTTTAAATGATTGTGCTCATGCTCAGTAAGTCGATGCTCCTTTGATTTTCCGCTAAGTCGTCCAACATTTGTGAAGATGTTTGGAACCGTAACATAATATGTTTACATTTCGTCTCTATCATCATGCCGAGCAGGTCTTTTGTTTTTTGTGTGCACTTCTGCTAGAAACTAGTACTCAGCAAAGTTTGAAGTTTCTTCATTGATCATATATGCGACTATAGAACCTTCCACCTTACTTAAATTCTTGACCTTCTTCTTCAGATGAAAAATATACCGCTCGTAAAGATACATCCATCTATACTGCATAGGACCACCAAGTTCCAATTCTCTTACCAAGTGAATAACAAGATGCTCCATAACATCAAAAAATGATGGAGGAAATATCTTCTCTAGGTTGTACTGGATCACAAGTATGTTAGACTTCAAATTTTGGATACCTTCTAGACTCACTGATCTCGTGCATGAATTACGGAAGCAAGCACATATTCCTGCAATTTCTTCATGAACATTTCGTGGTAATAGTCCCGAGCAGTCAAACGGAAGGAGGCGTTGCATCATTACATGGCAATCGTGACTCTTCAAGCTGATAAAATTTCCTTCGTTTATGTCTACACAGTTACGCAAATTAGATGCATAACTGTCTGGAAATTTTACATCATTTGAAATCTAATCAAAGAATGCATCTTTTGCCGCTGCATCTAGTCGGTATATGGGAGCATGAGCCCTACCATTCTCATCAATATGAAGTTCGGAACAAGAACATATATCGACTAAATCCAGTCTTGACTTCAAATTATCTTTTGTTTTACCTTGGAAGTTAAGGATTGTGTTCATGATATTGTCAAAAAAAATCTTCTCAATATGCATGACATCTAAGTTATGTCGCAGCAGATGATCCTTCCAGTATGGCAGATCCCAAAAAATACTCTTTTTGTGCCAATTATGTAGTTCTCCAACAACATCTACTGGATAATGCACATATCCACCAACGTCTGGCGTCCTTTATGCACTAAAATCTCGTAGCTGTGTCAACAAATCTGCCCCACAAATTTCTGGAGGTGGACTGTCAAACGCCTTTTTGTTCTTCGTAAACAAAGTCCTACTCCTACGATATGGATGATTAGGTGGTAGGAATCTCCTATGACAGTCAAACCAACACGTTTTCCTTCTGTTTTTAGTTGGAAAGCATCTGTGTTATCTTGACAATATGGACATGATAGCATTCCATGCGTTGTCCATCCAGATAACATACCATGTGCTGGAAAATCACTTATTGTTTACATAAGTACTGCCCGCATTTGAAAGTTTTCTTTACACAAAACATCGTATGTTTCAGCACCTTGAGCCCATAATTGTTACAACTCATATATTAGTGGCTGAAGAAACACATCAAGTGATCTCCTAGGATGCTTTGGCCTGGGAACGAGAATGGAGAGAAACAAAAACTCTTGGTGTATAAGTTGAATGGTGTAAGAATGACTGGCCATAGAGAATATTGTCTTCCATGCTTGCCAAACGGGCTGAAACCATCGGTACATAATCCAAGGTAGACATTTCTTCTCTCATACGAGAATTCAGGATATGTTTATTGGAAATGCTTCCAAGTTTTTGCATCTGAAAGATGTTTAATTTCACCATTTGTTGAATGCTCTGCATGCCATCTCATTGGTTGGGTTGTGCGTTCAGACTGATACAACCTCTTCAACCTTTCTATCAAAGGCAAATACCACATCCTTTTGTATGGTACTGGAACTCTTCCACTCGTATCTCTATAACGAGTCTTCCCACAAAATTTGCACTGAAGCCGCTTCTCATCCGCCCTCTAATATATCATGTAGTTATCGATGCATACATCTATTACCTTATACGATAAACCAAGACCAGCTACGAGTTTTTGAACCTCGTAGTATGAACTCGGGCTAGACTATCCTCTGGTAGAATACCTTTTACAAAATCAGCAATCGCACCCACACATTCTTCAGCCAAATTATAATTTGTTCTAATGTCCATTAGTCTTGTTGCAGATGATAAAGGTGAATGACCATCTCTGCAACCTTCGTACAAAGGTTGTTTGCATGCATCCAACATATCAAAAAATATCCTAGCTTCTACACTGGTAATTCTTCCCCTCTAAAATGATCATTTACCATCTGCTCAATACCTACACCATAATCTACATTTGTTCTAATTGGTTCTTCCAACCTATCCGCAGTCTGAGGTTCGCTAGTACTACCATATTCATAATCAGTTTTCCCATGATGATACCAAGTTTTGTAATTTTGTGTAAACCCATTCAAATATAGATGTGTCCAAACATCCCACTCTTTTATAACCTTTTTTATTTTTACAAGTAGAGCAAGGACATCTTAACATACCCGTTTTTGCTTCCGGTTGTCATTGAACTAGCCCCATGAATTCAGTTATACCTTCTCGATATTCATCCATAAGCGATCTCGTGTTAGGATCCAAATAAGGTCGATCCATCCAAGAACGAATAATTTGAAGAAGACATGGTTTTTTGAATATGTTCGTGTGTAAAATAAATGAGAAGATGAAAATATTGAGTGCATGAAGAGGGTGAGGGATGCTGCTGACAATTCCGACGAAATTCCGACGGTTCCTCGGAATTCCGTCGGAATTATTCAAATCTCACATTGGCTCTTTAACGGATATAAATTATCCTCAGAATTTTGTCAGAAAAAACCGACGAAAGGTATGTCCTCGGAATTGTCTCTATTTATTCCAACGAAATATGTAATCCTTCGAAAACCGTCGGTATATTCTGAGGAAGTGCTTTTCCGTTGGAATGTCCGTCGGAATATATCATGTTTTCTTGTAGTGTAGTATAAAAAGAAAACCCGCATGACAAATAATATTATAATACATGAAAATATCATCATAAATTAGATAATATATAACACCAAATTCTATTAAGTTATTGATAAATTTTATTATATAAACTATAACTTTGTAATACATTATAACATTAGTCATATATTTAAATATTTATATAACTATTACACAATAATTTTATAGTTTACAATTTATGTTTTATCTTATTGGATTTACATTTTATTACTAAATAAATTAATATATATATATATATATAAAAATCATATTTTAAAATTATTTATATTTAATTTCTACTAAATTCATATCCAGATTTCAAAGTTAGATTATCATTTAGCAAATTGTTTATATATATATATATATATATATATATATATAAGTGTAGAATTTGTAGTTTTATTTTATAAAAGGAGGAATATTTGTTTTTTTATTTTATAAAATATAACTGAATGTATATTAATGTATAATTATATTTTATTACTAATTCAAAATTAATGAAACATTAACATAATTTTCTTAAGTTGAGATCTTGCTAAAATATATTTCAAAAGATTTGTTATAATTATGGGAAATTTCCAAAACTATCACTTTTCTTGTACTACTTTTTATGTTTATCTTAATCACTTTTATCCTTATTTTTATAGGAGGAAAAAAACACTTATAACCGTTGGGTTAGTTAATCTAAGAATTAGGGTTTTGAGTTAAGAGGTGGGGTAGGGTAGGGTAGGGTAGGATAAGATTTAGGAGTGTAAAATTTAGGATTCTAATTAATTTTCTTAAAAAATTTGCCTATTAAAAAATGGTATTTATGAAAATATCTCTTTAGTGAAGATAAAAACTTAAAAGTGATACCAATAATGTGTTAAACATAAAAATTTCCTATAATTATTTACCCACTCCGACAATTTTAGATGACAAAAAAAAAGATTTGTTATAATTTTTAATATATATTTATATCTAAAATAAAAAGATATCAAATGATATTATGATTAAAATATTTACAAATATTTTATCATTAGATTTAAGAAAAATACATTTACTAAAGTTTTTCATTGATGGTCCAAATAAAAAAAGTCATACATGAAATGAATTATGACTTCCCTTTTAATAAAATAGATAGATTATGTTCAATTCATTAAGTAAATAATCCTTGTGTCATATAAATAAAGACTTATTTAGCAAGTAAATGGATATAATGTATTACGTGAAATTAGTGTGGTCATCATATCTTTCCTATAATAATAAACATGAATATACAATGTGAGTTTTCTAAACAATATGATTTCCCTTTAATTACAATGCAGTCACGTAGAGAATATCCAGCAAACACTTGATATATAATGGAACAGAATATCGTTTATTCATCATAGAGCAACCTTTGTTTTTAATATTCCCTCCATTTCGTTTTACTTGTCATTTTACGTTTTTACACGCAGATTAAAAAATCATTTAATTTACATATTTTCTAGATAAAAACACAATTACATATACATCTAACCACATTTCAACCAATAGAAAAATAAAATAATAGATAAAACTAGTAAATTTTGCATTGAAATTATAAAACGACATTTATTTTAAAACAAAAAAAAAATTCTCTACAACGATAACTAAATCGAAACAGAGGTAGTATGTGTTTAGATCTAAACGCAACACTCTATCTATAATATTATCACAGCTTTCGAAAATTTGACATCAAATTGGAAAATTCCATAGAGTACACATGTACATACAAAATATTGGATAGAGTGCACTTGATACATACACTATGGACCGAGAAACCATGGTATACATTACATTCAGTCTTATAAGAGAGAAGGTTAAGAAAATGTAAGTTAAATCTAAATAGTCTGAAATTACATTTTCGGATAATAAGGGATTTATAGGTATGTCGTGAAACTCATAGAAATATATCAAAGAAATCTTATGTTTTTAAAATGCCAACATTTTATATTGTAGGTTAATGTTAACAGATAACATGGTTGGGCACAGTCAAAGTTTTGATATTCTCTTATGTCTTTGCAAAAAAAAATCATCAAATCATTAGGCACTATGCAAGTAAGTTATGAATCTTGTTAATCACGGGCTATTGTACTACTTTGAAAATTGACTGCATTGTGGGAAAATCATACACATGGTCTATGTTCATATTGCATTGGTTTGTGATGCGTGCACCTTGTTTGGCCTCTGTTCGGAAGCTCCATTTAAATGTATTGCTGAGCATATTAGTCTCATGTCAAGGTTGTGTTAATGGGAGAGCAAGCTGACGAAATTTCATAACATTGTTTTAGGTGCTAAAAGTCTTATGAGGCTACTGATAAAATACGTTCATGCATGCATTACACGAATATTTTGAAATCAAGAGTATTTGTGTATAGATACTTCTCTCAGTTTGAAATTTTATGTAAATAAGTGAAACCGATCTGTACCATTGGTGAGAACCGGCTTTGAGTATTGTATTATGGAAACTATATTGTATAGAATTTTAGTCGATTTTAATATTAGCAACAGGCCAATTAGTTTCTCTAGTAAGTCTATAGCATTTAATAGGGATTGTGAAAAAAGATATTGTGATAACACTTAAACATAGTGAGCAAGGTTACAACTTAAATAATTATCCTCAACTAATATATAAAGATAACAAAATTACTACTTCCTCCATATTATTTTAAGTAGTATTTTAGGGGAAAAAAATTGTGTCATTTTAAGTGATGTTTTCAAAATTTTATGTAAAGAGTAAATGCAATTTGATGTTTATAACTATTGGTATTTTTACTACTCCATCCGTTACGAAAAGATCCATATTTTAGGGAAAAAAATGATTTCAAAAAATACATTTTTACATTTCCAATGCGTTAGTTAATGATAAAATACAAATTTTAATGTGTTAATTAAAATTTTATTGGTTAAAATTTATGAGAATAGTTAATTACAAAAATTAAGACATTGGTAACTAAAGTTTTATATGTTTTTTAATAAGTGTGAAAATTCTAAAATATACATCTTTTTGGAAAAGAGGGATTATGATTTTTATTGGTTTACTGTAATTAGTGTGCAAAAACTGAATATTGATTGAATTAACTGTAATTAGTGTGCAAAAACTGAATATTGATTGAATTAACTGTAATTATTGTTGAAGGTACTCGTGCGGCCTTTTCATCGCTAACAACACATTTCTTAACACACTTAGAAACCACGCATGATAGTCACACGCTCACACCCTTTTCCTTCTATCTTGTTCTTTCTTTAATTCCTGGAAAAAAATTGCAGCTACACAAAATTTACTCTAATATAGTGAAAAACATCTCAAATATTGAAATATGTTAATAATATCACCAAATATATGTTACTACATGCTACATGTATAAAGTAAATAAATATATGGTAGAAACTACATCACTGGATTTAATTGGTTTTATGAATTGCTTATGGGGTCAATTGGTAATTAGATATTAGAGATCATCTCACAGATAGGAGAAGTAAGTAAATTGGAAAAAGAGTCTGAACACGACACTGGTGAAGTGCAAGCAAGAAACGGCTTTGAAAGAATGGGACTCATGGATGCCGAGACTCCTTTGGTCAAGTTGAGAAAACTACAATTATGTTCTAAGCTATGTTTATTAGGGTAACTTGGAAAATTGTTGGTAAGCACTGGTTTATAAATATACATTAGTCTTGATCAAACTAGCTTGATTAATGTACTTAATACATTCCATTAGTTGATGATGATTTGGTTAGTCTTGTAACACATTGTTCTATGTATCTTAAAGTCTAAACATTGAGGATATATAAAAGACTTATTAATAGAATGTTTGTAATAAAACACAAGCAAGAAGTCAATAATACAGTGATCATTTCTATCACCTCAAGTTATAGCTATCTTCTTTTTCTTCTCCTTGTTCTTGACTTTGCTCTCTTTCTTCAACAACATAGCGATTTTAGCAAATCTATTTCGAGTCCCTGATCCTTTCCCGTTCCCTTTCCTTTCACTCTTCTTGCTCACAGTCCCATCATCACTGCTGTTCTTCGCCAGCATCTGACCCAACGACATTTTCTTCCTCTCACAAGCAACATTCATCGTATTTGAATCTTCTGCAACAAGTAGCTTCTTGCTGAGTATTTTCGAATTGAAACTTCAAGACAGGGACTGATGAAAATGAACCAACAGCAACATCATCATATGTAAGATGCAGACCCGTCATATCCATCAGACGCGTTCTTCTTGTTTTTTTTTATGTCTATTTTCTGCTCTTGAACTTGGCAGTATTGTTCACTAATGAAGATAATCTTCTCCTCTTTCCTTTCATTGACTCTCGGTTACGTAGCGCCTCTTCTGGTTCAATTTTTGTAGCATTTGTAATGTCTAGTCTACTCTCTCCACAGCTTCCTCCATTGCCTTCTTGCTGGTTTCAGTTTCTTGAACCGCTTCGTCTACTTTCTTCTCACAGCCATGGCTTTCTCGAGGAGACGCACTCGTCAATGCTCACTAAGTCATTTTCCCGATCGGGTTAATAGTATCATGGGTCGGGTTAATCGACTTAGGTTGGGTGGGGTTATTTGATTTTAATTTAATATCTAATCCATATATCTCTAACAAATTTGATCTGGCAGAGGAAAACAATTCATGGCAACTAATATTATTCCAAAAAGTCCATTTATTGAGAGTTAGAAAACTACTAACATATAACAATGTCACTGAAGTTTGAACTGTGCTCCTCCTCTTCTCCACTTGTGATGATTATGATCTCCCTTGCTATGATTACACCATCTCAAAAACATTGCAATTATAAACAAGTATAGAATCTATCAAACCTTAAATGTTCACCATCTTCATCCAAGAACTTGAACTAACGGTAAGTCCATTTAACCTGAATCGCTTAAACATGAATGCACACTAAGTCATTTTCCTGATCTCTCTAAGAAAATGAAATTAGGTTGGCTGGGTTCATAATCTCTCTCAATCTCTTTCTCTCAGTCTCTCTGTCTTTCTCTTTCTCTCTATGTGTGTTTGAAGACCCCTAAATCGATTTGCTCTAGGTTATTTGGTTTTAATTTATTTTATGTTTAATTACTGATTGACCCCATAAACAATTCATAAATCAATTAAATCTAATCATGTAATTCTACCATAAATTTATTTACTTCGTACATGTGGCATATATTAACATATACTTGGTGATGTTATTGACATATTTCAATGCGTGAGATGTTTTCTATCATATTAGAGTAAACTTCGTGTAGCTAACAAACTTTTTTCCTTAATTCTTTCCTTTTCCAACCTAAAAGATTTCTATTTTCAGTTTACACTATTTGTTCAAGAATTTCATTTACTTCAAATGTTTCAAATTTTGCAGCTACAAGAAGAGAACCTGTTATATTAGATAGATATCTTAAAACCACTTTTACTTCACAGGTGATATGAGTATATAACTTTCACTTGCTATAGTGCTATATAATAATTTAATGCAATATTTGAACTAAGAGCAATTTAATTAGTAAATTTTTATTAAAGGACAATTTTTGTAAATAGTAATAAAATTATTTAAACACAAAATAGCACATAATAAAGAAAATAACAAAATACTTTTATTAAAAGTAAAAAGACTAAATTACTCTTAAGAAATAATACATATAAATATTTATAAAAGATTTATTTGAAAATAAAATAAATATATTTTTTTCTAAAGTGTATATCTTAAATTCTAAATCGACTCTAAACTCTAAATCCTAAGTCTTATACCAGACTTCCGAATATATATACTCTAATTTTTTTTTTAAAGTTAACTGTAGAAGTATATGTGTTTTTCTATTCTTTAATGAATGTTATTCTGTGATTTTTTTCTTTATTATGTGCCGTTTTTGGAAAGAAACATGTTAGATTGCTATTTTGTACTGTTCTGTGATTTGTCACTTTGTGTGCCATTGCGGAAGAAAAAAAACATGCGTTAATACTACAATAGGCTTTTTAATTAAATATCTCAATAATCAAAATCGAAGAGATTTCAATTTTTTTTTAATTCTTCGATGTCTTGGGAAAGTTAAGAAAAAATAGGAAATAAATAGAGAAAAGGTTTATCAAATGATATCGCAAGAAATCCATGAAATATATTGAGCACATGTCTCATTATATAACGTACCTGGTTTAGTTGTTTTAAGAAACCAAATCTTACAGGTTGATTGGTTAGTGTTTTGGTTGCTGTAGACAGCGAAAAATATCAGGAATTTTTATGTTTATCACATTATTAATAACATTTTTTATTTTTACATTTATTAAATAGATATTTTCATAAATATTATTATTTTAAAAGATAATTTTTTTTAAATTAATTAGAATCTTAAATTTTACATTCTTTAACCCTACTACATTCTACTCCACCCCTCAACTTTAAAATTTAAGTGTTAAATTAATTAACCTAATGGTTATAAGTGTATTTTTTTCCTTTTAAAAAATAAGGATAAAAGTGATTAATATAAACATAAAAAATGATAGTAGGAATATGATATTTTTGACAATTTTCCAAAAATATTTCTAGAGCCACAACATTAACAATCAAGTTTTGCGTTGATTTTGAAACCCTCAGTTTTTTTTTTGGCTGTAGACATTTATATTTTCACTGTAAAAAAACAGTGCTTTGAAAATTTATTAATAAATTTGTAAGTTTTATAACACACAAATTTACAGCAAAAATCTTAGAGCTATAGTAAGAAAATACACAGTATTATTCTACAGCAAAAAAACTAAAATCACAGCTTCAACCAATCAGATCTTTAGTACTTAATTCTAGTATTCCATCTAATGAATTACCCATAATGTGATGTTGTAGACATCTGAAGCTAAGTTTACAAAAAAAAAAAGTTGTAGACATGTATACTACGAGGCTTTTTCAACTCAAAATTAGCTAGGAACTTTTTTTCAACATTAGCTAGATATCTCCTAAACATTATTTAAAAAGTGATTTACATATGTTTCATCACCACATCTATTTTCACCAAAAACTATAACATGATGACATGTTACACCAAAAAAAAAATGATGACAAAAAAAATGATGACAAGGCTTTAATAAACTGTGACATGATATCAATCTAATTATGACATATAAAACTTGGGAAATAGTCAAATAAACTTTTTTATTATTATTTTTCATGTTTACCTTAATAACTTTTATCCTTACATTTTAAGAGGAAAAAATACACTTATAATCTTTGGGTTAATTAGTCTAAGAATCTACTATATTAAAACAGAATCCTATTTAAAATTTACCATGGTACTTTTTAAAATTGGACTTATTAAATATGTTGTGACTAAATATAAAAGAGCATATACCATTATACTTATTAAATGAACAATTAATTTATTTTAGCTTAATAATCAGTTATGTCAAATGATGCAACCCGTTTAAATTTTCTTTACCAGATCTAACCCAGTCATTTGATTATATACTTATTTCAATTATTGGTGTTCTAACCTGTTATATATATTCTCTAGGTGTAACACATGAACATTCTAACCTAAACTCATTATCTCAATGTTTGAATCATGCAAAGTAAGACATTCTATAATTTTTGTTTCTTCTGAAACACACAAACGCATGAACATGTTCCTTGACTTATACCCTATCGTCCCTAGATGCTCTAACATTAGTGACTATTTCTCAGTGAAACTCATTTTGTCAACGTCTGAATCAGAGTAACACTATTTGACTTTGTTCCTCAAAGAAAAATATGAACATATGAATCTAATACTACAACATTATCATTATTTTTTTCAAATATATGTTTGGGTTTGGGGCAAAATTCGTAGAAATTTGAGATATAATGTATTGTAAAGTTAATTTTTGATTTCTTCATACGAGATATGAAGTATTAACGAAATCTGAAAACATATTAGAAAGTTAAAATAATAAACTCTAATTTATACCAAAATATTAAGTCTAAAGTTAATATATTAAATTCTAATGTATACATTCATTTTAGAAATGAATATCTTAATCAGTTACTCTATCCAAATCCTAACAAAAAAATATATATTCCTAACAGTTTAGCTAAATTATATACATTTCTTAAGATATTCGAGTAATATAAGACTTTTAATGGTTTAACTCAGTTAAAATCTTAACAGTAAATTATAATATTTGCTTATAAATGTTAAGACATTCAAAACTTGAGGCTATTCACCCATTCAATTATTTCATCATTTTATTTTATTTTCTAATAATACAATCATAAGTTAAATTATTTATTTGTTTTCATATTTACCCGTTCAAACCATCTTCATTTTTCATATACAAAATTTTATTATTTCCAAACTACTTAATTTCAAAACTATAAATTTACGCAATAAGATATATACATTAATATGTACCAAAATAAACATTTTCAAACTAAAATTTACAATATATTTTTTTTCAAAATAAAATTTATATTGTTGATAAGTATAATTTCCAACTACACACATAATGACAATGTTAAATTATCATAATAAAATACTCATTTAAGTAATCTAATTAAGAAAAAATCATTTTCTACCAAACTTATATAATATTATCAAATAATAAAACTTAAATTTAAATAAAAATAATCACGCGCGATCACGCGCGGGTCAGATTCTAGTTATGGTTTAGAGTTAAGGGGTGTGGTAGAGTTTAGGAATGTAAAATATAGGATTCTAATTAATTTTAAAAAAGTTTGTCTCTTAAAAATGGTATTTATGAAAATGTCTTTTTAATGAAGGTAAAAATAAAGGGAAATTGTCAAAAATACCACTTTCCTAGTACCACTGTTTATCTTAATTACTTTTACCCTTACTTTAAAAAGGAAAAAACAAACTTATAATCATTGGATTAATTAATCTAAGACTCTGGGTTTAGAGTTGAGAGGTGGGGTAGAGTGGGGTGGGGTTTAGGAATGTAAAATTTAGAATTCTAATTATTTTTAAAAAAAATTACCTCTTCAAAAAGGTATTTATGAAAATGTCTCTTTAATGAAGGTAAAAATGAAAAGTGGTACCACCAAGGGGAATTTTCATGTTTACCACATTATTTATACTATTTTTCATTTTTAACTTCATTAACGAGACATTTTCATAAATACCATTTTTAAGACATAAATTTTTTAAAAATTAATTAGAATTCTAAATTTTACATTCCCAAAACTCCACCCCACCCTACTCCACCCCACCCTACTCCATCCCTCAACTTTAAAACCCTAAGTCTTAGATTAATTAACGAAAAGGTTATAAGTGTGTTTTTTTCCTCTTAAAAGTAAAGGTAAATGTGATAAAGGTAAACATGAAAAGTGGTACTAGGAAAGTGGTATTTTTGACAATTTCTCTATCAATAATATAGTAAACATGAAAATTCCCCATAAAACTTCCTTATAAAATTTTATATTTTCTAGCAAGGATTTTCCAATATGGTAATGATTAGTAACTTTTATGGGAAA